>JBBPBX010011311.1:0-56196 GCA_038048925.1 Garcialebias charrua | reverse complement strand
AGTCACATTATTGAATAATGTTTCATTGAGTTTATGCTGTCAGTTGTTCTACTGATTAAGTTCAGGAATACACAGTCCTTTGCCTGATGTGTAGGACTGTGTTTCAGTTTATACTTAAACAGTTAGTTCTGTTTATAGGATGTCAAAATGTAAGAAAATGAGTTCCAACTGGTAGAAACAAAGTTTTGCAGAAAGTTTATTAATACAGTATTTAGCTGAATTATTTTGGATACAGTTACCTTTGTGTTTTTTATTTATTTTTATTTATAACAATGTAAAAGATAAGTGGTTTATTTCTAAATCCTTTTGCCTTTGTGTTTTTATTTATAACAATGTATATTCAGTCTCATTAAAAGTTATGTTTCCTTGTAAATACATTTGCATGTTATAATTTAATGACACGAGATGGTACTCCGCAGTTACTCACTACTTGAGTAGGTTATAATCAAAGTACTTTTTTACTTTTACTCAAGTAAATTTTTGGATGCCTACTCACTACTTTTACTTGAGTAATATTTGGTTCAAGTAACAATACTTTTACTTGAGTAAAAATTTTGAATACTCTACCCACCTCTGCAATGATGTCATCCATTGAAGTGTCCACTCCTTCTAGGTGTTCATAAATCATATGGATTGTTTTGTGGTACACTTCAGGCGCCGAGGCAATGCCAAAAGGTAACCGAAGAAATTTAAATCTGCCAAATGGACTGTTAAATGTGCACAGCTTTGAACTTGCCTCATCTAACTTGAGTTGCCAAAATCCTGAGGATGCGTCTAGTTTGCTGAAGTATTTGGCATTAGCAAATTGTGACATTATTTCTTCTCTTGTCGGCAGCTTGAAGTGTTCTCTCTTTATTGCCCGATTAAGGTCTCTTGGATCCATACACACTCTGGGTTTTCCATTCTTTTTGACCACTATCACCAGTGAACTCACCCATTCTGTTGGTTCATCGATCTTCTTGATCACTTGCAGCCTTTCCATTCTGTCCAGCTCTTCTTTTAGTGGTTGCTGAAGAGCAAATGGCACTTTCCGACAAGGGTGAATGACTGGTGGAATATTTTCGTCTGTTCTGATCGTGTGTTCACCTTGTAGGCATCCCAGGCCCTGAAACAGATCTTCATATTCATTCATTAGTTCTTCGTAACATGTGTTTCCTTCAGTGTCGACAACAAGCACTCTCTTTACTAGATTTAATCTTGTACAAGCAGATAAACCTAGTATGGTTTGCACATCTTGTGTCACCACCACAAATGCAAGTGTGTAAGTCTTTTCTTTGTGTGTCACTTTAACCATGCATTTACCTTTCACTGGTATTGCTGCTCCTGAGTATCCTTTCACTTTCGTTCTAGTCTCATATATTTGAGGTCTTGGTCTAATTTTCTTCAGTTCTATTTCAGATATTACATTGGTTTGGGCTCCTGTGTCAAGTTTCATTGCAACATATGAGTCATTAACCTTTAGTGTCATTATCCAATCCTCTTCATCATTATTGTTGTTTGTCACCACATCTACATAGAACTCTTCAGTGTCACTTTCATCCACTGCATGAATTTTGCTTTGCTGGTCCTGACTTTTGCAGCATCTGGCATAATGGTTCTTTTTGTTGCAGTTGTTACATATTTTCCCAAACGCTGGACATCTTCTTGGAGGATGCTGTGTATCACACCGGTCACACTTATTCTCTTGTCTCTCTCTGTTTGATGGCTTCGGATTCATATTTCCTCTTGTAGGTGTCCATTTTGTTTTTGACATCCTGTTTGTCTCCTTTCTTATTGTATCGACTGTGTTGTCTTCGCTGAACAGTTCTTTAGCTTGAGTTTTCACTGTCTCTGCTGCTCTACACAGAGCTATTGCTTTTTCCAGATTGAGATCCTGCTCTCTCAACAGTCTCTCCCTCAGACCATTGTCTGGGATTCCACACACCAGCCTGTCTTTGATCAATGAGTCTGCCAGTCCGCCAAACTCGCACGTCTTGCTTCTGTTGGTTAACTCAGTTACATACCGATCAATAGTTTCACCAGGTTTCTGCACGCATGTGAAAAACCTGTGTCTCTCAAATGTCACATTTCTTCTGGGTATGCAATACTCTTCAAACTTTTTAATTATTATCTTGAGCTTCATCTTATCAGCTTCTTCGTCAAAGGTGAAGTTATTGTAAACCTCTAGTGCATCGTCGCCGATCACGTGCAAAAACACTGAAGCATTCTTTTTCTCGTTCTTTTCATCTGCGCCTATTGCAGTCAAGTACAGCTCAAAACGTTGTCTGAATCTTCTCCAGTTCTCTGCCACATTACCTGTCAGTTGCAAACTAGATGGTGGGTGCAGTCCTTCCATGTTCAGTTCTTATTCACACGCTGAGTATGCTCACTTCTTTTTCTGCTTCTCGACCAGCTAGGTGGCTAGCTCCGTTAGCATTAGCATCCGTTAGCATTAGCAACTCCAAAACGTGGCTTACTCTGCATCCTACTTTACAAACGGTTGCTCCTCTTCAAGTCCATTTTCTGACACAATGTCATGTTTGTGTAGTGAATTCTTTAATAACCACACCGGAGTGTTACTTGAAGCAGGCAGCTTTATACAAGTTAAGAACTGATGCAACTGTGTCATACAGTCAACATGTGCCCTTTTTACAACAAAGAACCAGGGCGCCCTCTACAGGCCAACTAGTTATAGTGCGCCTGCTCTCATGCTCAAAACAGACACTTATTTAAAGCTCTTATCATTACAGTAATAAAAGTTTGGAAGTTCTAATCCTCCGGTATATTTAGATTTCCGTAATGTTTTTAAACTAATACGTGGAGTTTTATTTTTCCAAAGGAATTTAGATATAGAAGAGTCTAGTGACTTAAACCATTCAGTTGAAGGTTTATTTGGAATCATTGAGAATAAATAATTTATTCTCGGCAGCACCATCATTTTTACTGAGGCAACTCTTCCCATAAGTGATATGGGTAGAGATCTCCATCTAGTAAGATCGTCTTCAATTTTCTTTAATAGTGGGATATGATTTAATTTTATTAAATCTTCCAATTTAGGAGAGATATTAACACCTAAATATTTAATGTTACCTGATTGTAGTTTTTCATTAAGAGAATTATTAAACACGCAATTTATTGGAAGAACTGTAGACTTTGTCCAGTTTATAGAATAATCAGAAACTTTTGAAAACGAGTTTATTAATTTGATAACATTAGATATTGAGTTTCCTGAGTTCTCAAGAAAAAGCAAAACATCGTCAGCATAAAGACTAATTTTATGTTCTATGTTTCTACCCTTTATGCCTTTAATATCAGCACTTTGCCTTATTGCTGCTGCTAAAGGTTCAATAAAAATAGCAAATAATGCTGGTGAAAGTGGGCAACCTTGCCTGGTTCCCCTCTGTAAACAGAAGCTTGAAGATAATTGATTATTTGTCCTGACGCACGCTGTTGGTGAACTATATAATATTTTTAACCAATTAATGAAGTAATTCCCAAATCCAAATTTATTTAAGGTAGCAAATAAGAAATTCCAATTAACTCTATCAAATGCTTTTTCAGCATCTAATGAAAAAATAGCTGTTTCAATATTTTTAAAATATGAATACTCTATTATATTATATAATCTGCGTGTATTTGAGTTTGAGTGTCTTCCTTTTATGAATCCGGTTTGGTCTGGATGTATAATAACAGGAGTTATCTTCTCTAGTCTTTTAGATAAGACTTTACAAATTATTTTAACATCAACATTAATAAGAGAGATTGGACGATAACTGGTAGGTAATACTGGGTCTTTGCCTGGTTTTAATAAGAGACTAATGTTGGCTGAATTCATATGTGTTGGTAGCCTACCATTTTCTTCGGACTCAAATAGCACTCTATAAAATATCGGTTCCAGTATATCCCAGAACTTTTTATAGAATTCTACTGGATATCCATCAGGACCTGGAGATTTCTTATTAGGCATGCTTTTAATTGCTTCATGGAGCTCATCTGATGTTAATGGTGAGTCTAGTTTTGATGATTGACTAATATCTAGTTTAGGAAGTGTTACTTTCTCCAAGAATTCATTAATATCCTTATTAGATGGATTTATTTGTGGAGTGTATAGAGTTTTATAGAAATCTTTAAAAATATTGTTTACTTTTCCCTCATCATGAATTATATTTCCATCTTTATCTTTAATACCATAAATAGATGTTTTTTCTTTGTTTAATTTGAGTTGATTAGCTAAAAAGCTACCTGATTTATTACCGTACTCAAAATTATCTAATCTAAGTCTTTGTATCAAGAATTTATTTTTCTTATCAATATATTCATTTAGTTCTAATTTTAATTTGCGTAGCTTTTGCTGTGTTTCCTCTCCTTGTAGACCTTCTAATAGTTTAATGGATTTCTCTAATTCCTCAATACGTTTATTTTCTTTTTTCTTTTTATTTGTTGAATAGGATATTATTTTACCTCTCATGACTGTTTTCCCAGCCTCCCAAAGTGTACATGCTGAAGTTCCTGGCAAGTCATTAAACTCTAAATACGATGCCCATTCTTTTTTAAAATATTGCAAAAATTCTTCTTCTTGAAGTAGTGATGTATTTAATCTCCAACTTGTATTTTTTGTTGTTGTTCTTTTATAATCTATATTTACAGTAACTGGTGCATGATCGCTGATAGCAATAGGGTGTATCTCAGTGTCTGAAATGTTTGCCATCAATGAATTGCTTACTATAAAATAATCTAAACGAGAATATGAGTGATGCACATGTGAAAAGAAAGAATATTCTTTGCTATCAGGGTGAAAAGAACGCCATGCATCGCAAAGTCCATAATCGTTCATATACTGTTTAACTATATTTATAGATTGCCAACTGCGTTGAGTTCCCGCTGCATTCAGTCTGTCTATCTTGTCATCTAAACCAAAGTTGAGATCACCTCCCATCACCAGTGAGGAATCCATGTGATTTGATAGATTGGAAAAAAAATCATGAAAAAAAGCAGCGTCGTCTACATTCGGTCCATATATGCTAACAATACAATAATTTTGTCTAAATATTGATAACTTTAATATTATATATCTACCGTTCGGATCTATAAATTGATCTAATACTGTGAAGTCAACATTTTTATGTATTAAAATTGCCACCCCTCTTTGTCTTGAATTATAACAGGCTGAGAATACATTAGGAAACTCTGAAGATTTTAGCTCATCCACAGTTGAGGCTAATTTATGAATTTCTTGGAGTAATACAACATCTGCCTTTAATCTTTTAATCTTGTTAAAAATTCTATATTTTTTATCTTGGCTACCGGCTCCATTAATATTCCATGTGACAAATCTTAAAGTGCCCATACTTGTGTCTGTGAAAATATAGATAAACCACAACCATTATCACAAATATAGAAAATAATAAAACACCCAGGTAAACACATAATCCTTGATGTTTGACTATATATCATTAAGTAATATTCTAAGTGTTGTTTTTAATGATAAATCAGTGATGTATACCTTTATCATGTATTTGTGTAAGCAGATATGAGTGTATATAAACCCTTGTGTTTGTGTATTAACAAATGTTGAGTTAGAAAAATACAGACAAGAAAAGAAAGTGAAATCATACTGAACACTAAAAGATGACAGATAGAAGAAAAAATAAAAAAAGAACCCTCCTACCACATTAATTGCCATGCCACCGTGTACCACCAGTCTGTGTAACCCACCAATCGAGCTGTGCTGAAAAAAATTACATTTATCTGGTAAGTAATATTGATATCTAGCTAATAATATTAATTATTAATAGTAACTGAAAATCATTCTTACCTTAATGATGACTAATATAGCCATGGAGTAATCTCTGGGTCTCTGAACAGCTGACCATTGATGTACAGTTTGTCCACCGAGATTGCAGCTCTTCTACCTTCATTTAAATTTTGTTTCCTAATCGGGAACAGAACGCGCCTTCTGCTTAAAATCTCTGCAGGGAATTGATCATTCATACTGAAATTGGTGTCACGTAGTTCCCTACCTCGGCTTTTTACCTGCATTTTTTGTTTATAGTGTTCAAATCTGGCTACAATCGGCCGCGGCCTAGTGTCCCCAGCTTTCTTACCTCCGAGGCGGTGAACTCTGTGAAAAGTGATGGAATTAACCACGTCACTCGTCAACTTCAGCTGAGTCTGCATGAAGGCCCGAACCGAGGTTTCGACGTCTTCATCTGTTTTCTCTGAGATTCCAGAGAAGACCATGTTTTCCCGCATGCTCCGGGATTGTATCTCCAGTATAGATTCTTTAAATTTTCTATTATCACCGGATAGCTGTGATACCTCTTCGGTGAGCGTTTTAACCGTTCCCCTCAGCTGCTGGTTTTCACTAGCGAGCGATGCTACTTGTTGCTGGCTGAACTCCAAAGAAATTTTCAAGTCTTGGAATTCCTTGTGTAGCAATTCCACCAGTGCTAAACGAGCGTCCAAGCTAGTTAATTTACCGTCAATCGACTCCAGGATCTCTTTAAAGCCCGAACTATCAGTAGACGGTGAAGAAGCGCTATCTAAACTACCGTGTCTGTGCCTTTTAGCATTCGGGGTGCTAGCAGCGGCACCGGAAGTAGTATTAGATTTTCCCATGACAACACTTTCGTAACACTCGTCAACAAACAATTCCAGACTTTGCAAAGTTTCTTCTTCCAGTTTGTTTGATGAGAACAAAAAAAAAGTCAGTTAATAGTATTTAATAATACTAACGACTTTTAAACAATATTACATTTAATTATTTCGTTTTTTATTTACTTATTTTATTTTATACTACATTTAATTAAATCTCTCTAAATCTTTTTATTTTATTTTTAATCATATAAATATTAACTTACCCAAGCTTTATCATACTCACGCACAGTTTTTTCCTCTAACTTCTCAGCAACAGCTCATTGCAGCTCCACACTGTCACACCTGCAGCAATCGTCACACCTGCCCACTTTGATTGTTGCGTAATTGTGCTTGAATGAGGTTTAGGCGGATGTCAGGGTGTTTGTTATGTTCTCAGACAGATCCAGTGAGGCATGGACCATATCCTCTTTGCCCTTTAAACCCAAATAGCGACAGCTTTTAAAGGGCGTACACTGTAAACCCAAATTAGTAATCATTACTAAAGCAGAATGTGGAAAGCGATTGCGAGGGGATCTCCAGTTTTTACAAAATCAAAAACTAAACAAATCAAGCTCTGTTTACATAAAGTCTTGTGTCCAAGATAATCTTGTACTAAAAAACTCAAGTTTTTAAAACCATTGTTTACGAGTAATTAACTCAACCATTAATCATATATATCAGTAATCATTACCCATGATGATCAGTATTTGTTTCTCATGTTTATCAGTATTCATTTCTCATCTTTATTAGTTAGAAATACTACTACTAATAATAATAATAAATTAGATTTTTTAACATTACACAATAATTGTCTGTATACTACCTGTTGTTTCTTACACAAAAAAATGACAATTTAATTTATTTTTCACAAATTTATTGCAAAAATAGTGCAATAGTAACATTTTAAACATGTAAAGCTGAGTACACATTTCACCATGTTCAAGAGTTTAAACTTTAGTACAAAACTAAATCTGAGTAAAGTGCTAAGTCAATACAATTCTGCATTTAAGCCTTTACAAAAATGTATTTTCAAACATTTTACCAAATTAACCATTTTACTTTGATAGGTGAAATTAAGAATGTTAATATCTTGTGCAAAGGGGAACATGCATAACATCTTATGATCTGAGGTACCCTTTATCATTTACATCATTAATCTGGTCAAAAGACTAACATGGAACCCTTCAATGGCTTCGACAGGTAAATTGTCTTTTTAAAAAAAGTGTCCGTACAGTTCTTTTATTTGGAAGCCTTAATGATAAAAAAAAAAAAACATTTAAATAATAATAATAATAATTTAAAAAATTAAAAATAATCTTTTTTTGACAAAAAAAATAACTAGCATGGTGGCACTAACAATTGTTTAAAACAAGTAATGATGAACAGGAAAGTTTCTGTGAAACAGTTACATTACAACACTTGTTCACATTATGTTTGTATTTGAAAGACAGCTACAAACTAAACTTCAGCAGTAAAACAATAAACTTCTAGCTGCTAAATAGGATTTTTTTCCCACCTAACCAAAAGTAGAGCACCTGCAGCGTTTTTACACAAGTTGAATTTTCTGTTTGAATTCTCAGCTTCAACTCAATACTTCCCAAATGGGGAAGAAAAAAAATACAGTACCTGTTGAATGAACAGGAGGGTACAGTATTTCTGATTTTCTTTGGGTAGTTTACATGGAGTTCATATGTGAGCCTAAAAAGGAGACTCACAGCTTCTGGCAGGGTCATGAGCTTTTCCACAAAAAATTTCACCCTCATTGACGATGTTCAGGCTCGCCGGGTGAAGATCTGATGTTAGGGGAGACACCTTCAGGATTCAGCAACAAGGTCCCAACGTCCATTTGGCCAAAGAACTCATCACCATCCTAAAGATAAACAAAAATAATTGCCATAAATAAAACCATTAGGGAATAAAATTGCTGAACTACAACAGACCACCATGACAAAACAGGCATTGTATCAAATACAGTTTATGCCAACATAATGATAACTACTGCTTGGTCAAGCATTTTGAATTTTTCTAACAATAAACATTGTAAAATCAGTATTGGTCTAAGGACTATTTGAGAGATCTTCTTGGTCCATTTTGTCACTATTTGACTGAAATAGGAAAACTTCTAAATTGGTTGTTTTTATATAATGATATTATTTAATATGGGACCATCGCAGTCGTCACTGCACATAAACACAGGGTTAGTCAGGGTGTGCTCATGAAGGACAGAATAAAATTCTTGCAGCAGGTCTTTTACCACAATCCTTTAGAATTTCATACAAATTAAAAAAAAAAAAAAAAAAAGAAATTAGTGTGCTGTTCAACTGGAGACCAAATGACCATTAGAATATTATGTGTACCTGCTTATTAGTAAAGTGTGCAGACCAGCGTTTCATCAGAAAGGCTCGGTGGTGATGTCTCCACAATGTCCTCCCTCCAAATGTTAGGTCCACATTGTGTCTTGTCTTCTATTTGGCAGAAAATAGAAGACAGAAAATTGATAGATATGTTGAAAGGAAAAGTCTCATACACACAAACAAAGACACACAATTTGTTTTGACCCAGTATTACCTTCATTTTCTGCAAAAGCTGTGCCAAATGTTCAGCCACGTTGCCCCTCATTTCCATAAGACTGGTGGTGTGATCATGACGGACAGAATAAAATTCCTGCAGCAGGTCTTTTCCCACAATCCTTTAGAATGCATACAAATAAAAAAATTAAAATAAAATAAAAGAAATTAGTGTACTGTTCAACTGGAGGATGACCATCAGAATAATATGTGTACCTGCTTATTAGTGAAGAGTGCAGGCCAGCGTTTCATCAGAAGGTTTGGTGGTGATGTCTTCATGTCATCCCTCCAAATGTTAGGTCCACATTTTGTTTTGTCTTCTGTTTGGAGCACAAATCCAATGTGGAATCCAGGGAATGTAAGACAGAAAATTGATCGATATGTTGAAGGGAAAAGTCTCATACATACAAACAAAGACACACAGACAATTTGTTTTGACCCAGTATTACCTTCATTTTCTGCAAAAGCTGTGCCAAATGTTCAGCCACGTTGCCCCTCATTTCCATAAGACTGGTGGTGTGATCATGACGGACAGAATAAAATTCCTGCAGCAGGTCTTTTTCCACAATCCTTTAGAATGCATACAAATAAAAAAATTAAAATTAAAAAAAAGAAATTAGTGTGCTGTTCAACTGGAGAGCAAATGACCATCAGAATAATATGTGTACCTGCTTATTAGTGAAGAGTGCAGGCCGGCGTTTCATCAGAAGGCTTGGTGTTGATGTCTCCACAATGTCATCCCTCAAAATGTTAGGTCCACATTTTGTTTCATCTTCTATTCGGCGCACAAATCCAATGTGGCGGTTAGACCAAAAAAAAAAAAAAAAGAGAGAAAATAATAATTTAATGAACTAACACAGAATATAAGCAAAATTCACTATATCACCAGGAATTATTGTAAGAACCAACAGCCCTTGGTTTGAATAATCCCTGTCGAAGTAAAAAAAAAAATTAAACCATGCGGTAAATTATTCTGTATGCAACAGGAAGCTAGCATAAAGCTAACTGCTAACAGCATTAGCTCTCTGTGAGGGGCAATTAGTTCTTGTTTGCTACAGGCATTAACTACCGGTACTAATTCAATCAGTCCCGAAATAACAACAAAGGATGATCAACTACAAAGTACTGTAGCTATAATTTAGGGCAAAAATGATGCAGTTGACACTCCGGTGAAACATTAGCCATCGTTAACATGAGCACACAAAAACGTTATTTTACTAGCAAGTACAATAAAAACGGAATCAAATTTGAGCACTTAACATGTGTCAATAAACTGTTACATCAACCAGACTGACCTGATTTCAGCACTTCGTCACAGTAATGAGATTTTGCAGCAAACAGTCAGGAGAAACATGCACTGAGCTCATGGTTCTTCTTCTTCTTCTATTGAGTTATGGCGGATCGCAAACAACTTAGGTGCATACCGCCACCTACTGTGCACCAGGCAGGTGACGTGTTCACTGACAAGCCCTGCCCCAAACCAGTAAAAACATGTAAATGAGAGGTGTCTGCACTCAGAGCCATTAGTAAAGCAGATACTCAGATTGAGAAGTGTACAATTCACATATTGTTAGGTAATGGTCCCGCCTTTTGCAAAATAACAAAAAGATTAATAATAATAGCTTGACTTATTATGTAAATGAAAATTTGGGATTACAGTGTAGCTTACACGAAATAGAACGTTGGTTACGTATTGTAACCCCAGATTCTATGAATGTAAGCGTAGCCCTTTAAAACCTGGGCCTCACTGGCTCTCAAATGGCTGAATAAAAGATTATGCCTTTGGGAGCCGGACACCGGTACAGATGCGGTTTTATAGCGGACCGGTTAGGGCCACAGCAGGTGGGCGTGGACTAGAAGTTTTTCAGTGTTTTGGCGCGCTGCGCGCAGGTAAACCCAAATAGTGACAGCTTTTAAAGGGCTACGCTTACACTCATAGAATCTGGGGTTACAATACGTAACCAACGATCTGCATTCTGCCAAGCGTAGTTTTGAGTTCGTTGCTGATTTCTGCTATATTTCGTGGCAAATCCGCTCCACTTCTCATCAATTCAGTTCGGCTATAGTTCACATGCATAAATCGTGCGGAGTCAGGTACAGAGTCAATATCAAAACTACTAAAAACTGGGAATGTACTGGGAGCCCGTGAAGCTGCAACTGCTCTGAGCGTGGCCCTCTTGGATCTATCTTGGTTAAACAAACATAATTTCTGTGTTTTGTGTTTGAAACTGTTAAAATTAAGATTAATCTATTCCTTTGGGTATGAAATCAATCTGAGAATCTTCACCAGCACTTTGGGTATGAACAGATGTATTTTATTTATTGTCTCAGCTCACCAACTTTTTAGGTTGATAATGTAAAAAAAAAACTGTCACTGTGTTAACCTCAATGGCAATATGAACCTATTTCCCATGAAACGTATAGATCGTTTTAATGAGAGCTTTTGTTCATGACCTCGGAGTTTTGAAACATCTGAACTTGTTACGTTGATATCTTCCCTTTATTGAATATGATTTTTTCTCCCAGACTCGTTCCCATGAAGATAACACCTTAAGAACCCTTTTGTTTAATGACATTCCTTTTCAGGAGGTCAACAACGACACCTATGTTTAAACATTGCATGTTTTAAGTTTGATTTAAAATATGTCATATGCTGAATGTTTCGTCATGAAAATGTGTGTTTTAAGTAATCTTTTTTTTAAAGATAATACATTTGTCTTATTTTCTATTTCAAAAGCAAACTTTTAAAGGCAGAGAAAAAGGGACTTAAGATTTATGAAAAGGTAAAAGTTAGAACCACACCTCCTCCCAAGGTGGATCAGTCAACATGGATAGTTGACTGTTTTACATGGACAGTTAAGTTTCACTTTTTGACTCAAGCTCCAAAGAGACTCTCCGAAGCCCACTTCACATAGAACTGACAGAGAAGAAGCAGCTTCTGCACTGGAACTTTTGGAGAGAAACTCCACAGAGAGGAGTGAAAAGAACCTTCAGCAGACGACCTTTGAGCAAACAAGAAGCAACTCTTCTGCAGACGTCTCGAGACGGGACAAAAGATACAGAACCAGAACCAGGTATTGACCCGAGAGCTGTCTACCAGGCAACCATCACAAAGCAGGGCGGTAAATTCCCAGCTGACTACCATATGGACTGTAAAGGAATCTATAGGCCGTTTGTGTAATTAAACACAAACGAGGTCAGTTTACTGACTTACCTATAGATTAGATGATAGATTTGAGCAGGTTTTAGACTGTTTCAAACTTACCATCAGTTAAACGGGGTCTCAACTTTTTCAGATTAAATCAACAAATCTAACGATGTGATTAGCCAGAAATGTAATTTCACACTTAGACTTCAATTTATGTTGGTCTACCAGAAAATAGACCTTTTATTGAAACTATCACAAAATTACATTAAACATTGGTATCGATATTAGCTCTGATTCTAACTACTATGACAAGAATTCAAATTAAAAACAAACAGACAGTTGGACCTTTCTGTTGGCACATTACTTAAAGTTTACCATGATGAAAATAAACATAAGGAGGAGTTTAAGGAGGAAAGATAAAAGATTGAAAGGAAATGGTTGAATCTTATCTTGAGATGTTTAACCAGAGATAGCACCCTCTGCTCGGTTTCGGCTGGACGTCCGTACCGTGATGAAACGACTTTTACCTTCGTGAAGATGATCCTGTCTCGACTCCGGTAAATTAGTCAAGCCAGACGCGCATGCTGCTGCGTTTTACAGGCGACCCACGTTCATCTTGCCACGGTCTCGAGACCGTCTGCGTCGGCCTCCCAGAGTAATGCCCAGCTCTGGTTTTGTTTCAAGATAACTTCCAGAAAGAGTGTCACCGCTTGGAGCTGTGACACTCGAAGGGGTTCACAGCTGACGTGCTGTTTGAACCTTTGCTGAAGACGTGGGCCCTTGGTGCATGGCCGGGACGTACATCAGCTTGGAGAAAGACGTCCGTGCATCTTCCCTTCTCCCCGAGAACTCATCAGCTCAGCTTCTCCCCGAGAACTGAGTCCCAGCACGGAGACAAAACAAAACCTGCAGGTGTGAAAACAGAGCACTCTCTGTTTGAGCACAGATGAATTGTTTTTAGAACGGACGGGAGACCGAAGATTAAGTTATGTCTAGAACTTTTCTTTCGTTCCAAAAACAGTTCAAACAAATAGAAATTGTTTTTAGAACGGACGGGAGACCGAAGATTAAGTTATGTCTAGAACTTTTCTTTCGTTCCAAAAACAGTTCAAACAAATAGAACGGATTGTTCATTCAACTTTAGACACTTATTCTGCAGAGAGCAGACAGTTTAAAGCAAGATCATTCTGAGATGTTCTCTTAACTTTGGCATATTTAAAATATACCAGCTTAGTAAAATCATCATTAAATGACAAAAATATACTGTTGATCAATTCTGAATTAACACACATTAAAAAGAAAGTTCAATCTGATTAATTGGTGTCCATTAATTCAACATAATTCTAACAAAAAGTAGTGTCCACTTGTGTCCTTGAGATGTCCAAGAAAGTGTAACACTGAGAGTTTCAGAGAGATGCGGAGAGGTCCATATTCCATACGGACATGAGAGTGCTGTATCCCTACAGGACCTTCGTCCCTCCAATCGATGACAGGTCAACTTTGAGACTTCAGCCTCTCAGTCCATGGTACATCTGAGGCTGGTACCATTTTAGCAGCTGTCGGAACCATGTTCTGACCATCTACATCCTGGTAAGAGAGATAATTTTAACAGGTCTCCACTGAATCACAGAGACACATATGCCCCATTTGCACTGCCTCTACGCACTGTGCCACAGAAAGAACCCTTTTGAATTAATACTTTAGCTAGTATTTTTGCTGATTTGAGGCTGATTCGAGTCCGCTTTTCATCCCTGCTTCTCTGGTAGGACTGCCCAAGCTCAGTCGAGCCGAGTCCGGACCGAAACGTGAATGCTGGACTCTGATTGGTCAGGGAAAGGGTCACTGAATCAGAAACTTTTCACCGATCTGCCATTTGCAATTTATCGGGACGCAGCTCAGCGGCTGGATCCATTTTTAAGATTTTAAAAACAATGATGACAACACCATGTTTAATGCTGAAGTCCGGGCGTTTTTTGTGTTTGGTGACCGACGAGCAAGCTGAGTCACTGCAGAGGATTATACGAACTGCTGACCCACAAAGCACGTCAGGCCGGACCCTGAGCCCCGGCCTCGCCTGCTCACAAAGGCTGTATTCCGAGCCCTGGCAGGCGGGAGGACTGGGAGTCCGAGACGGAGGGTGGAAACGTTATTTTAAAAACATTTTATGCATAAAAATAAGTTTTTTTCATCAGTGAAGATTAAAAATAAATAAACGGTGCCGGCTTTGACATGAAATCCTGTTTTCACTTTGACTTCATTAAAAAAATCTGTTAATTAAAGTTAACTCAGCTGAAAAATCATAAAAAGACAAAATTATTAGCATAAATATTTCCCTCAAACATGTTTAAAGAAAAGATACAGCCTTTGGTACAACTTTATTGTAACCCACAGATGTACAAATCACAAAACAAGCATTACACTTTAAATTAAAGCTAAACTTTAAATCAAAGGTTAAAATAATCTATATACAAGAAACAAATAATCTGTGTAAAAGAAAAAATAATCTGTATACAAGAAAAAATAATCTGTGTACAAGAAAAAAATCTGTATGCAAGAAACAAAACCACAGTGAGTTCAAATACATCAAATGATGAAGAAAAATATAGACATCCTGATGCATGCTCAATAATGCAGGTAGAAACATCTAAAAAGTGAAGTCTGGTCCTCTGGACATTCAAAAAACAAAACAAATCAAAATGTAGAAACATTTCTTCTTTCATTAGAAAGACTTCCTCAGTTTGAATACAGCTCCTCAGACTGAAAAAGTCTTTCTAATGAAAGAAGAAATGTTTCTACATTTTTGTTTTTGTTTTTTTGAATGTCCAGAGGACCAGACTTCACTTTTTATATGTTTCTACCTGCATTATTGAGCATGCATCAGGATATTTTTACTGTATTTAAAATTCTATATAGAGAATATAGATGTTTTTGAAGAATCTGGTTCATCAGATTTATTTCAGTTCAGTTTATTTGTAAAGTGCCTAGCCACAACAGAAGTCTTCTCAGGACACTGAACTGAAATGTTCATCCATTTTTTTAAAAATAAAAAAATTTTCATTTTAAAATACAATCCAAAACAATCCCATAAACGATAACATACAAAATATAAAAAATGAAAGATAGCAGAAAGAAGAAAAACTAAACTTATATCTGCCCCTTTTTTTCAAACAATTAGTTCAATCAAAAATAATCTTCAGTAACAACAAAATTAATAACTTTTTGTAATTTTTCTAACTCTAATACAATACACATTACGCTACTTCATATTTTTTTTTCTTAAATGTACACATTGACTTGGCATTTTTAACTTCACTCTCCAAACCATTCCATAATCCAATTCCCTGGATTGAGGTGGACGGTCCCTTCAAACAAGTTCTGTATTTTGGTTTGACAAATACAGTTTCTCTATCCCCTTAAGATTATAACAACTTTGTCTTTTAACAGAATTTATTTGGATATTTAAAGGTAATGTGTTATTCTGAGCCCTATACATAACTGATAAAATATTATAATCTACCAAATCATGGAACTTCAATAACTTCAGTTGATAAAATAATGTGCTTGATTCTTACAGCTCTTTTCTGTAAAACAAAAATAGGCTTTGTGATTGTTTTACACGCTTTCCCCCAAACATCAATACAATAGATTAAGTGTGGAACAATGATTGTGCTATACAACAAATACAGAGCTTTATCATTCAATAAGTCTCTGACTTTGTACAGTACTGCAATAGATTTAGCTATTTTTATTCTTACAGAATTTATGTGTTGTTTCCATGTCAGTTTGTCATCAATGATAACACCCAAAAACTTCACCTCACTCACTCTACAAATCTCAACACCCTCAATTTTAAATGGAACATCAACAGTTCTCTTTTTATTACTGAATATCATGTAATTAGTTTTATCTAGAATTAGTGATAGTTATTAAGTTTAAACCCAGTTTTATTTTGAAAAATTCTGTCTTCATCAACTCCCAAATCCGTTCTATATCTTTACTCAAACAAAAAAAGGTGGTATTGTCTGGAAAAAGGACACATTTAAGGAGTCCTGACACATTTACCAATTCATTCACATATAAAATAAATAGCTTTGGTCCAAGTACAGAGCCTTGAGGAACTCCACATGTGATATTGCAGAGGTCAGATCTTGCACCATTTATTTGTACAAACTGTTTCCTATCTTTCAAATAGCTATAGATACCCACTGTAGTGCGGGTCCTCTAATACAGTGTTTTTCAACCTTTTTTGAGCCAAGGCACAGTGTTTTCATTGGAAAAAATCACGAGGCACACCACCAACCTAAATTGTAAACAAAGATACTCTGTATCAGCCTATAAACATATAGTCATTCTTATCAGTGTCTTGAATAGGAATGAAATAAACAGATTCTCACCGCATACCAAGCACCATAGGCGTAATTTACAGGGGGGATGGGGGGGTTATAACCCCCCAATAATTTGATCCAGTCAATATAACCCCCCCCCCACCAATAAAATGACATCATTTCATTATACATATCTTACATCAATAATTGATTTTCTTTATTCATTTAAATTTTTCGAGTAAAATTGCTGCGTGTTTTTAAGCAAACTCCCTGAGGACTTACCCCCTCCCCTGCAAAAATAATAATAATAATAATAATAATAAATTCAATTTATACCGCACTTTTCATTAATAAAAATCTCAAAGTGCTACAACAATAAAAACAAGTGATAAAATCAAATAAAATCAATAATGGTATTAACTAAGATTAAAAACAGAATCATGTGGAGGCAGAATAGGCCTGCTTAAAAAATAAATAAATAAATAAATAAATAAATAAATAAAACAAGTGATAAAATCAAGTAAAATCAATAATACTATCAACCAAGATCAAAGATAAAATCATGCGGGGGCAGAATAGGCTTGCTTAAAAAGAAAAGTCTTTAAACCGCTTTTAAAGTCAACCAGTGACTGTGGAGCTCTCAGGCAGTCAGGAAGGGAGTTCCATAGGCGGGGGGCAGCCACACAGAATGCCCTGTCTCCCATGGTCTCATGGTATCACCCGTCCCACCGGCTACAGGTGGCCCAGCCCGAGTGCACGAAGCACAGTGTCGGTGTGGATGTACTGTAGTTCAAAGAAATGAGAAGAGGACCCAAAAGCGGACAAGGACAACCAACAATTTTTCATTGTTGGTCAACTACACCCCCTTGTAAAAAGAGAAAACATCAAAATGAGGTAAATTAACTGATGATTTGTTTAGTCTATGCTGCTATGTAATCAATGTAGCAGAGACAGTAGAGTAATTCTGGTGTAGGTGTTTTGCTAGCTCAGTTACTACTCCACCTAAACTGACCGAGTCAAAAGAAAAATAAGATAAACACAGATATTTGTGCACGCGCAGCACTGCAACTGCGCAAAAGATGTACAAGCAAAAGATCTGATTTGCAATTTGTCACGGGCTCATAAAAGTTGCTGCGAAGTCAACAGGAACCTGATGCTCGTGTGTGCATTGATGGTGGAAGGAAGCTGAGCGGCAAAACCTGAAGTTAAATTGATTTGTATCATAAATAAAAAATGGTTTGTTCTTTAGTTCAGTCAAAATCTAAGCATTTAATCCTAAAAAAAGCTAAACACATTAAAAGTTCATTCAGATCACCACATTCATCTCACTGCAGCTGCAAATCTTGAGGCCAGTTCTACATGTAGACAGAAAAAGGTGTTGCTCAGTTAATCTGGAAAATATCCACTGGTGCCAGACATAGTAAATAAAAAAGCTTGCTCTTTTTTATATAATCTGTGCTGATCCCAAACATAAACCTGTGGTTTTTTTTAAAGGTGCAAAATTAACAATCAATAAATCATAACAATTAATCACAGGGTGTACCATTATTTATTGAACTGTTCTATTTGTCTAAAAATTTATGTAATAATCTTTATAATCCATGAAGTGAAAACAAAAGTATATTTATGAATCAAAGCCCCAGTTCTCACACAGCACAGGGACCTTTATTAACAAACAGCTGTAACTGTGCAAAAGAAATGTCTCAAAAGAAATGTTTTTTCCTTCATAATAAAACCAAAAACACAGCTGTGCACTTAGTCAATGTGCACACAGTTTATTTCTTTCACACCAAGACACAAACAGGTGTTTGGTGCTTTTGTTTGAAAGTCCAAAAACAGCTACAGGCTGATACCAAAGATGAGCAGTATTTACATGGTTTTGTTTGTTTAGAGTCAAAGTGTAATATGCTCTTCAGTTTGCCACACTGTATTCTTTGATGTAGACTGTTGTCATGAATTGTGCACAAGACTTTTGCTGTATATAGTTTATTGGTGTCAATACAGTGGTGAAAAAAATTAATCTCTTGTGTTTTTGACTTTCTTTCATAGATAATTGCTGCACTCACAAAATCAAATGATTTGAAACTGCCATAGTCTTGCAAGTGCTTTAACACAGTTGAAATGAACTGGTTAAATACACAGCTGTAACTCTCTTGTTTTTAGGTAACTTTAATATGATTTCAATTTACACAATATGAACATTTAAGCATAATTGCTGAAGATGACATGAAGGGTTTTATTTTGCTCTTGTCATATTATGGCTGTATTTGAATCATTTGTTGTAATTTTCCCTAGTTAAACTGTAGTGAACCAGGTAAATACACACTCTTTGAAAATTGTGAAATTATGGTATGTTATATAATAAATCTTAAATATATAAAATATGTGTTATGGCTGAAAAGAATGCAGAAAAATAGTTAGTTTTTATTCTTACTTGTTGAACCTATGTGGAACAAAAAAGGAGCAGAATAAATACAGAGAAAACAGGAAAGTTAAGTAAATCACAGTAAAAGCATTACAATATATTTTAACCCTAAAATATCCTGAATCATTTTAAAAAAAAGTAATATATTCGATAAATACATAGGTAGAGAGCATAACCCCCCCAATGTTAGACCTAAAGTTACGCCCTTGCCAAGCACAACGGAGTCGGTGTCGTTGCGACCCCGGTAAAAGTAAATCCAAATGAAATGTAACTCTCACTGTACTGTCTCGAGCTCACGGTATCTGCCTTCTTCTGATATCCACTTATACTAGGGCCTACATCTGGGTCCGAATTTTGTCCAGGGACCAGATCGGAGTTAGTATTTTTTCTTTTCAAAAACTTTTCCATCACGGTCATAGTCTTGCTAGCAGCTAGAATGCAATGCTGTCACTGCTACATGTCATGTTCATGCATCTACTTTTCTTGTTTTAATGTACAATGCTATGTTCCATACTGCCATCTATCTAGCGATAAGGAAATTACATGATTACGCCGCTAGACATACTACAGCATAGACACTCGAAAATGGCATATTTTTAGATAATTACAGTAATTCATTTTCAAAAAATCTTTTTAGACCAGTTAAGTGAAATTGGATCATTTCCACGGCACACCTGAAGATCACTCGCAGCACACTAGTGTGCCGTGGAACAGTGGTTGAAAAACACTGCTCTAATACCATATTTATTCAAATTTTCGAGGAGAAAAGTGTGGTCAATAGTACCGAATGCTTTTAGAGTTTTTTTCTCTAAACCAATACTGACTGCTACTTAGAATATTTTGTTTACCAATAATACTTCTCTCTCCCTCATTCTCACTCACAAACCCAGCCTCTCACCCACAGCTTGTGTGAAAACTGCTGCTCCCACTGTGAACAAGCTAGATGATTATGCAGACATCAATCATTACAATAGGTAATCCAGCCACTAGGGAGCACAACCATTGGATCTCTTGTGCCTGTCCCAAGCCCGGGTAAATGGTGAGGGTTGTGTCAGGAAGGGCAACCAATGTAAAACACTTTTGCCAAAACCATAATGCGAGTTCATCAACGTGAAACCATACCGGATCGGTCGAGGCCCGGGTTAACAACGACCGCCACCGGTGCTGTTGACAAACAGGGTGCCGGCGGAAATTGTGCTACTGTTAGTCGAAGACCCCGAGGAGGGAAACGTGTCAGGAGACAGAGGGAGAGGAGGAAAGTGAAGAATGTAGGACTGAGGGTTGCAACTCTAAATGTGGGGACAATGACAGGCAAAGGTAGAGAGCTGGCTGACATGATGCAGAGAAGAAAGGTAGATGTTTTATGTGTCCAAGAGACCAAGTGGAAGGGCAGCAAGGCTCGCAGTATTGGAGCAGGGTTCAAACTGTTTTACCATGGTGTGGATAGAAAGAGAAATGGAGTAGGGGTGGTCCTGAAGGAGGAGTTGGCAAAGAATGTAGTAGAGGTGAAGAGAGTGTCAGATAGGGTGATGTGTCTGAAGGTAGAAGTAGAAGGTCTGATGCTAAACATAGTCAGTGGTTATGCTCCACAGGTTGGATGTGATGGGGAGGAGAAAGATACATTTTGGAAAGATTTGGATGAAGTGATAGAGAGTATTCCCAGGGAGGAAAGAGTGGTGATTGGAGCAGACCTGAATGGACATGTTGGTGAAGGAAACAGAGGGGATGAGGAAGTGATGGGTAGGTTTGGTGTCAAGGAAAGAAACCAGGAAGGACAGATGGTGGTGGATTTTGCCAAGAGAATGGAAATGGTTGTAGTCAATACCTATTTCCAAAAGAGGGAGGAACATAGAGTGACCTATAAGAGTGGAGGAAGGAGTACGCAGGTCGACTACATTCTGTGTAGAAGAGGAAACCTGAGAGAGATTGGAGACTGTAAGGTTGTGGCAGGGGAGAGCGTGGCCAGACAGCATTGGATGGTTGTGTGTAGAATGACTGTTGTTGTGAAGAAGAGAAAAATAGTAAAATCAGAGAAGACCAAATGGTGGAAGTTGAAGAAGGAAGAATGTTGTGAGAAATTCAGAGACGAGCTGTTAAAGGCTCTGGGTGGTAAGAAAGAGCTTCCAAGTGACTGGGCTACTACAGCAACAGTAATTAGAGAGACAGGTAGGAAGGTACTTGGTGTGTCATCTGGACAGAGAATGGATGATAAGGAAACCTGGTGGTGGAATAGTGAAGTGCAGGACGCCATTCAAAGAAAGAGATTAGCCAAGAAGAAATATGACTGTGAGAGGACTGAAGAGAGGAGACAGGAATATAAGGAGATGGGACATAGAGCAAAGAGGGAAGTAGCTAAGGCAAAGCAGAGGGCGTACAATGAGTTATATGGGAGACTGGACACTAAAGAGGGCGAGAAGGACTGGCAAGACAGAGGGATCAGGCTGGAAAGGATGTGCAGCATGTTAGGCTTATTAAAGATGGGAATGGGAATGTTCTAACAAGTGAGGAGAGTGTGATAGGAAGATGGAAGGATTACTTTGAGGAGCTAATGAATGAAGAGAATGAAAAAGAAAGAAGAGTGAAGGTCATAGAAACTGTGGACCAGGAAGTGGGAATGATTAGTGATGGTGAAGTCTGGAAAGCTCTGAAAAGAATGAAAAAACAAACAAACAACTAAAGCCCCCAGTATACCTCTGCGTACATCCATACGCAGAGGTGTCAGGATTGGCTCCCTTCGTCCCCCTCTGTTAGTCAGTTAGTTTTAAGGTTTCCAGTTTAGTCTCATGTTTATTCGCTCTTAGTTGTCATCCTGTAGTCAGTTAGTTTATTAGTTTCCCTTCCAGTTTAGTCTCATGTTTTCACTCTTAGTTTTACCAGTTAACTTTCATGTTTTAGGTTAGTTTTCCGGTCCTGCTCTGTGTCCCTAGTTGAGTGTCTCCGTTGATTGTCCCCAGGTGTCTGTGATCATGTCTCGTCATAGTTGTGTGTATATAAGCCCTGTCTGTGTCTCATTTCATTGTCGGTGCATAGTCTGGTGTAATCTGGTAAACCCTCATGTCTCTCGCCACAGCTCCTCTCCTGTGAGTATTGCTGCCACGACAGCCTAGTTTATTTGTGTTATTAAAAGTATTACTTTTACAACCGCCTGCCTCCTGCGTTTCCGTCTGCACCACTGGGTTTTCATGCTCCCTGAGTAAACCGTGACATTATGCACCGACCATACAAAAAGCCCAGCGGACGGAACGGGTCGCCTACCTGTTTGCTCGACTCCACGCAGCGGGACGAGGTCGTTTTCCGGTGTGGTGGATTTTGGCTCCACGAGGACCACCTGACGTCCTGCTCCAGTTCGGCTCTCCCTCCAGGTCCACTCGTTGTCTCCGGCTGGACCTCAGGGGAGGACAATGACGACGACCTGTGTTTTCCTCTTTTCCCCCAGTCTCAGCGCCGCCGTAGAAGCGGTAGAAAGATGACCCGGAAGTGTTCACCGGCGCCTCCATCTTTGTCTGCTGATCGGGCTCGGTCCAGCGAGTCCGAGCATTTTGGGCACGACTCCAGCGCTCCGGTGGGGGCGCGTTCCATGGCCTCACCTCCTAGGTTCCCGGTGAGGGTGGACACAGACGCCCCACCGTCGCTCGCAGCGTTTCCTGCTCGGTTCGGTGAACCTGGTCGCAGCGACTCCACGGGGGCGGGTCTTCATGCCGCTCGCTCATCTCCCCGTTCATCAAGTGACCTGATGAGGGGGGGCCAGCACACAGGTCAGTCAACTGAACACCATTCAGTCTCTCCAGCAGAGGTCACCCTAGGTGAGCCGTCAGGGGTGATGAATACACTTGACACTACGCCCCCACCCAGAGACGCTCCTTTGTCTAAATCAAACACACACCAGCTTCAGTCCAAAGAAATCATACAAATAAACCGGACTTTACAAAGTTTAATCACCTCAGCTAAAAATAACCCGGACTGTTTTGATTTTGTGCTTTCCCTCGCTGAGAAGTTCATATTATCCCAACCCGGTGTGACCCAGCTCCCTGAATATGAACAATTTTTACTTGGAATAAGGACTCTAAAATTATCCACCTCGGAGCCGGTTCTTCCATCAACCCCAGTTGTCTCCAGCCTATGTTCTGAACCGGTCCCTGTTATGAAAACTACTGTTAACAACACAGTCAGGCAGCAGCCTGCAACAACCACCAGTTTTCTGCTTCCTGACCCTTCAGCAGCAGCAGTCAGCCCTGACCCTTCAGCAGCAGCAAGCCCTGAAGCAGCAGACCTTCCAGTTCCTGTAGAGTCCTACTCTGAGGGGGTCCGGGTAGATGCCCCTCACTTCACCTGTACTTTGGAGGGTCCTGAGTCCAGGAGGGGTTCCCAGTCAGGTGGTTCTGGACTGCGCCGTCGCCGCCGTGGCAAAGATCGAAGACAGAGAGGGCTAACAGACTCTTCAGCTCTTGTTCATGCTCCTGATGCTTCGGCTACTGCAGTCTCCTCGCCCGGTTCGTCGGCTGGTTCAACGCCTGCAGCTCCGGCATGTCTCGGGAGGGTCCAGGAGGACACCTCCCACGGTTCCTGTCTCGGGAGGGTCCAGGAGGACTCGTCCCACGGTTCCTGTCTCGGGAGGGTCCAGGAGGACTCGTCCCACGGTTCCAGTCTCGGGAGGGTCCAGGAGGACACCTCCCACGCTCCCTGCTGGCCAGTGGCCCCGCCGTCTCCGGCTCCAGGGGGCGCTGCCCCGCCGTCTCCGGCTCCAGGGGGCGCTGCCCCGCCGTCTCCGGCTCCAGGGGGCGCTGCCCCGCCGTCTCCGGCTCCAGGGGGCGCTGCCCCGCCGTCTCCGGCTCCAGAGGGCGCTGCCCTGTCCCCGACTCCAGGGGACGCTGCTGCCCTGCTTCCAGCTGCAGAGGGTCCCGACGCCTCTACGCCTGCAGAGGGTCCCGACGCCTCTACGCCTGCAGAGGGTCCCGACGCCTCTACGCCTGCAGAGGGTCCCGACGCCTCTACGCCTGCAGAGGGTCCCGACGCCTCTACGCCTGCAGAGGGTCCCGACGCCTCTACGCCTGCAGAGGGTCCCGACGCCTCTACGCCTGCAGAGGGTCCCGACGCCTCTACGCCTGCAGAGGGTCCCGACGCCTCTACGCCTGCAGAGGGTCCCAGTGCCTGCGACGCCTCTACGTCTCCTGAGGGTCCCGGCGCATGCGACGCCTCTACGTCTCCGGAGGGTCCCGGCGCCTGCGACGCCTCTACGTCTCCGGAGGGTCCCGGCGCCTGCGACGCCTCTACGTCTCCGGAGGGTCCCGACGCCTGCGACGCCTCTACGTCTCCGGAGGGTCCCAGCACTTGCGACGCCTCTACGTCTCCGGAGGGTCCCGACGTCTGCGACGCCTCTACGTCTCCGGAGGGTCCCAGCGCCGCCGACGCCTCTACGTCTCCGGAGGGTCCCAGCGCCGCCGACGCCTCTACGTCTCCGGAGGGTCCCAGCGCCGCCGACGCCTCTACGTCTCCGGAGGGTCCCAGCGCCGCCGACGCCTCTACGTCTCTTGAGGGTCCCAGCGCCGCCGACGCCTCTACGTCTCTTGAGGGTCCCAGCGCCGCCGACGCCTCTACGTCTCTTGAGGGTCCCAGCGCCGCCGACGCCTCTACGTCTCTTGAGGGTCCCAGCGCCGCCGACGCCTCTACGTCTCTTGAGGGTCCCAGCGCCGCCGACGCCTCTACGTCTCTTGAGGGTCCCAGCGCCGCCGACGCCTCGACGTCTCTTGAGGGTCCCAGCGCCGCCGACGCCTCGACGTCTCCTGAGGGTCCCAGCGCCGCCGACGCCTCGACGTCTTCGGAGGGTCCCGAGGGGTCCACGTCTTCGGAGGGTCCCGAGGGGTCCACGTCTTCGGAGGGTCCCGAGGGGTCCACGTCTTCGGAGGGTCCCGAGGGGTCCACGTCTTCGGAGGGTCCCGAGGGGTCCACGTCTTCGGAGGGTCCCGAGGGGTCCACGTCTTCGGAGGGTCCCGAGGGGTCCCAGGAGGGACCCCCTCCAGTTCCTTGTGCCGAGGGGTCCCAGGAGGGACCCCCTCCAGTTCCTTGTGCCGAGGGGTCCCAGGAGGGACCCCCTCCAGTTCCTTGTGCCGAGGGGTCCCAGGAGAGACCCCCTCCAGTTCCTTGTGCCGAGGGGTCCCAGGAGAGACCCCCTCCAGTTCCTTGTGCCGAGGGGTCCCAGGAGAGACCCCCTCCAGTTCCTTGTGCCGAGGGGTCCCAGGAGAGACCCCCTCCAGTTCCTTGTGCCGAGGGGTCCCAGGAGAGACCCCCTCCAGTTCCTTGTGCCGAGGGGTCCCAGGAGAGACCCCCTCCAGTTCCTTGTGCCGAGGGGTCCCAGGAGGGACCCCCTCCAGTTCCTGTGCCGAGGGGTCCCAGGAGGGACCCCCTCCAGTGTCCTGTGCCGAGGGGTCCCAGGAGGGACCCCCTCCAGTGTCCTGTGCCGAGGGGTCCCAGGAGGGATCCCCGTCAGTTACCTGTGCCGAGGGGGGCTTGGTGGTCACCTCCCAAGAGGTCTCGTCTCCAGAGGGTCTCTCAACGTCTCCAGAGGGTCCCCATGCCGCAGACGCCTCATTGCTCGACGACGTCATCTCACGGCTCGAGATCTTAACACTCGATGACTCCCGACTCTCGTCTCCGTCTTTTCGTCGGACGTCCCCGACGGTGTCTCTTCGCCTGACGTCCCCGGCGATGTACCAATGGTCTCTCGGGACGTATCAACGCCCGTTGTCTCTACGCCTGCCGGCGTCTCAACGATCGAGGGTTCCCACGACCTTTCCGCACTCAATGGTTCCCGCGACACCTCGCCTCCCGTCTCGACGCCCTTCGATGTCTTGTGGCTGGGCGTCACAGCACCGCATGTGGGGGCTCCTGTTCTAGGTGGACCCTGGGGGGTTCCACCCCCGTCTTCGACTTTCCTGTGGCCTCGTCACCGACGGGGGCTTCTGATAGTGTGCCACCTTCCTGTTGCCCGCCTTACCGGCCGACCACCTGACCAGCCCCTGCCTGAGGGGCGGCATCCCGGCCGACCGCCCGCCCGACTCCTACCTGAGGGACGGCATCCCGGCCGACTACCCGACCGACTCCTGCCTTAGGGGCGGCATCCCGACCGGCCGCCCGACCGACTCCTGCCTGAGGGGCGGCATCCCGGCCGGCCGCCCGACCGACTCCTGCCTGAGGGGCGGCATCCCGGCCGGCCGGCCGGCCGTCCGACCGACTCCTGCCTGGGGGCGTCTCCTTGGCCGGCTGCCCGACCTGCCTGGTGGACGGGCCGCTGCCCGTCTGGACGTTTTTTGTGTTCTGTGTTTTAGGGTTTTTTTCCCTGTCCTTGTGTTTTGCCGTGCCCACCGTCCCTACGGTGCCTCGCTCTGCCCGCCTTGTTTTTTGGGGGGTGTTCTTTGATGACGCCGGGGGACGTCTTTGAGGGGGGGTACTGTCAGGATTGGCTCCCTTCGTCCCCCTCTGTTAGTCAGTTAGTTTATTAGTTTCCCTTCCAGTTCAGTCCAGTTCTTAGTCGGTTAGTTTCAGTTAGTTAGTTTCCCTTCCAGTTCAGTCCAGTTCTTAGTCCCTTCCAGTTCAGTCCAGTTCTTAGTCAGTTAGTTAAGTCAGTTAGTTTAGTCTCATGTTTATTCACTCTTAAGTTTTACCTCCAGTTCTGTCCCTAGTTACTTTCATGTTTTAGCTAGTGTTCCGGTCCTGCTCTGTGTCCCTAGTTGAGTGTCTCCGTTGATTGTCCCCAGGTGTCTGTGATCATGTCTCGTCATAGTTGTGTGTGTATATAAGCCCTGTCTGTGTCTCGTTTCATTGTCGGTGCATAGTCTGGTGTAATCTGGTAAACCCTCATGTCTCTCGCCACAACTCCTGTGAGTATTGCTGCCACGACAGCCTTGTTTATTTGTGTTATTAAAAGTATTTACTTTTACGACCGCCTGCCTCCTGCGTTTCCGGCTGCGCCACTGGGCTTTCATGCTCCCTGAGCAAAACCTTGACATTATGTATGTATGGATGGATGGAAAATTATTTGCTTGCGAACGCGCAGTAAAAGCATTTTTTTTTTCTCGGGTCAGTTGGAAAAACAGCTGACAGCTCTGACAGCTTTGATCGGCTTTATTTTCCTTATTAAATAAGGAAAATAAAGTCGACCAAATCCACCATGTTACGTTACTGAATAAAACACCAACTATTATTTAGTGTGGTGTTTGGTGTTCTAAAAAAATAAGAAAAAAAGGTCTTCACCCATCAGAAACTGAAAGTATTCCTGCAAAACGCCTTTTCTTTTCACTGGGCAATCTGTAGATGTTAAGTAGCCATGTGATTCTTTCAAAGCTGCACATTATTGGCCAAAACCAATAACAAAGCCTCCGATACCAGCCAAACAAGTCCGCATGTTAATCAGCTGTGAGTGTCCCCGCCCCCAGTACGCAAATCCCTGCGGCTTGTTTTTACTCTGAAAACAAACCGATTTCTAACACAAAGTTTATCAGTTTAAACACTTCTAAAGTGTTTTTTTAAAGCATGGGATGGTTTCTTCACAACTTCAACTAGTATATTTTGAAAAAAAAATGATTTTCACTAATTTCTTAGAACTTGAAGGTTTATTGATTTTCAATGCTGGGCAGCGCTAATCCAAAAATTAGTTCCGCTATTTCAAAAGCACTTATTAATTTATTTAGGTCCGCTATTTCAAAAGCACTAATGTCTTATGAAAATTAGGGGAAGCTAAATTCTAAACCGCTAATTAAATTCAACAATTGGTAGCCAGCAAGTTATGCAATATTTGCACTACACTGCCAACTAGCGGTTGTTACGGTCCCTGACCTCCAGTATGGGGAGCTCTCTTCATGAGACACCTTTTCTTATCCTTTCCTGTGTTTCAGGTCTACCTTGCTGTCTACCTGGTTGCCACAGGTGTCTGGTGTTACAGCTCGTCAGCTGCTCCATAAAGAGCTTCACCTCAGATGTCAGAGTCAGAGTCAGAGAGAATTTATTGTCATTTGCACCGCATGTAGTACATGTGTTGAAAACGAGATTATGTACACAGGGTCCCAGTTACATCCAACAACAAATGCAAGAGAAAAACAATAATAACATCTAGGATTAACTAAGAGAGACATCAGCTAGTAATACACTAAGCCCTAATGTAGTAGAAAAACATCATTATAAACAGCAGCACGAACATGAGCAGATGGTCACAGATGAACGCAGATAGTCACAGATGAACGCAGCAACAAGAAACAGATCAGTATCAACATGATGTGACATTTTGCAGTGTTTATTCTTATTATTTATTTATTCATGAGTCTGACAGCCTCAGGGTAGAAGCTGTTCCTCAGTCTAGTGGTTCTACATTTGATGCTCCTCAACCTCCGTCCCGAGGGGAGTGGTGCAAAGAGTGAGTGTGCTGGGTGAGTGAGGTCTTTCATGATGCAGGTGGCTCTTTTTCTGCATCTGGAGGTGTAAATGTCTGTGATGGTGGGGAGACTGACTCCCACAGACTTCTGTGCAGCCTTCACCACTCTTTGTAGAGCTTTCCTCTCTGCAACTGTGCAGCCTCCATGCCACACATGTGTCAAGTCCCTTTTGTCTGGGCCTTGATCTGCTGTGATCTTGTCTGTGTGGTTCGTTTTAAACTTAACTGATCTTGCTGTGAGCACTTTTGGTGAAGTTTCTAAGTGCCTAACTAATGTTGTGTTTTTCTCTGTTCACAGGGGAAGCAACTGGTAGGGGTTCTCTGCCATTTCTGTTCTAACCTGTTTTCTCCTGTTTTGTGGATAGCTAGGGAGCTCAGCCTTTGTATTTTTAAGTTTACGTCTAGCTAATAATATATTTTCTTTATAGTTAGAAGGGGGTGTTTTGTTTGTTGTTTTGGCCTTGGAGACCCTGAAGCTTAAAGCTTCCCTGGGTTTGCCTGTCTGTTTTTTCTCTTTTCTACTTCGTAAAATAAACATTCTTTATTGACATCAACTGTTAGTTTTTTTATGTTACACCCATTGCCCTATTTTTACCTACTTAACTCAAGTTGCATTTTTGGACATGCATGAATATATTTGTATACACTGTACTTGTCTGTAGTAGAGAGAACATTAATCTTCTCTTGGTGGTGCAAATTCTGCTAACACAAAACGTGTAACTACTTAAAACTTAAGTAGTTACTTTCACCCAGTCTCTTTTTCATCACATTCTTCCAAAAGTCAACAATTATGTTTGTATTCTGCATCTGTCTGTTAGCAAAATATCTTATGAACAACTGAATAGATTTTGATTAAGCGTTCAAGAAATATTCACTGAATGGCTCTCTACGACTGGTTAACTTTTAAAGTACATCCAATTCAAGATGGCTGCCACAGCTAACTGAACTTAAAAATCACAAAATTGACTATAACTCAGTCAATTTGACAAAAATTGAGATAAAATTTGGTGTGATAGTAGCCGAGATTCATTCCCAAAGCATAAGCAAAGGACTTTTAGAATGCATAAGATCTTTCTTTAAAATTATAATGTTATTTATTTGGAATCAATGGTGTTGGTCTGTTAGCAAAACATCTCATGACCCTCTGGACAGATTTTGAAAAATCTTTCAAGAAATAAACTGTTTATTTACTGCTGATTAACTTTTGGATACATTTGAATTGAAGATGGCTGCAGCAGGCAATTGAAATAAGCCAACTCAAAAATGGTTATAATTCAGTTAATTTTACAGATATTGAGTTAAGTGATTGTTTAAAGTTATTTTATATATTCTTTTAAATAATGGGGTGATATACGATTTTTTTTCTTCTTTCTGCACTCTTCATTCAATGTTTTATTTTTGCTGAACTTGTTTTATTTTGTCTCTTTTATATGAATGAATAAATAAATTAAATATATTAAATAGCTTTACATCTGCTAAGTTCTTGGCATAAACCAACACAGACATGTTCCTGTTTTTAGTGTTTTACATGCTTTATATTGTAGCTGTATTATATGATGCGAAGCCACGGAGCTCCAGGGGGAAGCTGAGAGCAACTGCCCGGAATCAGAGCGCCTATCCCGGCATGAAAAAGAAAAACACACCGCTGAAGCCCCTGAGCTCGATGGAATGTCCGGCGTAAAACTAACTTGACTGCGGTTTAACGTGATGCAGATGTGTTTATATAGCTCTGCAAACGTTGAACGTTGTTGTCTTGCGGTGTTGAGTGTAAAATATTTCCACACAACGCACATGTTACGATGAAAAGTCGTCTAGCTGCTAGCTAAGATGCTACTCACCAGTGTTGTCAGATCTTGCGACAGGAACAAGCGTCCAGCTCCATGAAAACAATCCATAACCAATTGTGACCAGCTCCATGAAAAAAATCCATAAACAAACAACCCGCTCTTTCAAAACAATGCCAAAACAAAGCTCAACAGAGTACTCAGTTAATCCTCATGCTTGTAGCTGGCTGCAAACTATAAACTGAATTTCCTAAATGTGAGGCGGGTCTTGTTACTCTGGGTTCATGAGACACACCTCCGTTCAGGAAATCCATTCCATAGTTTGAAACCAACGTGCATCATGGGTTGGATCGATAATACTATCGATAGCTACGAGAGCCAGTGCGCCGAAGACAAAATAATGTTACCCCATTTTGTTTTTACTGATAGATAATTAGTTATTAGCGGTACTGCATTTTAAATAAAAATAGCACAAATCCGCTTATGAATTATAAAAGTTAGTCAATCCGCTGTAACGCTGACAAATTGTTTAGGTCCGCTATAAGTGGATTAGCGCTTTATCGCTCTCTAGCGGTCTGGTGCCCACCTTTGTTGATTTTTTTCTCAGTTAGAGTGTGCCGACTTGTTCCTACTTTTCTTGTGCTGCGTCACATATTAACAATGGGTTTATAATAAAACAGTATATAATTGAGTAAGTAAGTAAGTAAGTTTTATTTATATAGCACATTTCACAGACATGAGAGTCACAAAGTGCTTCACAAAAGGAAAATAAAATCATAAAATCACAGAAAAATAAAATCATAAAATCACAGAGATACTATACAAAAAGTAAAACATAACAAGCTCTAAAAACAATGTACAAAGCTAACCAAAGAGAAGAGATGAGTCTTAAGACTGTTTTTAAATGCAGCTGTTGACTCGGGGCAGCGTATTGTTATAGGGAGAGTGTTCCAGAGCCACCACTTGAAATGCTCTATCACCACGAGTTTTAAAATGAGTTCTAGGAACTGTCAGCAGTAGCTTATTGGAAGACCTCAGAGTTCTAGATGGACAAAGAGGCTTCAAAAGGTCCAATAAATATTTAGGAGCCTCACCATGTAGTGCTTTAAAAGTTAATAATAAAATTTTAAAATGTGCCCTAAAATAAATTGGGAGCCAGTGTAGTGAGACCAGAACCGGAGTGATATGAGCTGTTCTGGGGGTTCTAGTCAAAAGCCTGGCTGCAGCGTTTTGCACAGATTGAAGGGAAGCTATGGAGGATTTACTAATCCCCACTAAAAGGCTGTTACAATAGTCTAGGCAAGAAGAAATAAATGCATGGACAATCATTTCTAATTCCTTTTGTGATACAATAGCTCGTAGCTTAGAAATATTCCGTAAATGATAAAAACAGTTTCGAACTAACAATTTGCAATGATTGTCCATTGACAGAGAGCTGTCAAAGAGAACACCCAGATATCTGAGCTGTTTTTGTTCGCAAGGTTTAGGAACCCAAGATGCTTCTTAATTTCCATGATTTTATCATCCGGAACAACGATAAGCGTTTCAGTCTTGTTAGCATTTAGCTGCAGGTGGTTATCATTAAGCCATATCTTAATGGCTGATAGGCAGTTACTGAGTTCAGTCAATTTATAGAATTCAGACAGTCGAAATGAACAATATAATTGAATGTCATCAGCGTACACATGGTATGAGACGTTACTAAAACTATTTAAGATAAAGCCTAATGGGTGTAAGAATAATAAAAAGAGGATCGGGCCCAAGACTGAACCCTGGGGCACCCCATAGGGCAGATCAGAAACGTCAGAATGAACATTGTTCATGAAAACAGTAAAAGACCTATTAGATAAATAAGAATTGAACCAATTTAAAACCGTGCCAGAAATACCAAACAGATCACATAATCTGTTAATGAGAACAGTGTGATCCACAGTATCAAATGCTGAAGTCAAGTCCAAAGCAACAAACACAGTGTAATGTCCAGTGTCAGCTGCCATCAACACATCACTAGAAACTTTTAGTAATGCAGATTCAGTGGAATGCAGTCTACGAAAACCAGACTGGAAACTGTCCAAAAGATCATTGTCCTCAATATAAAAGTTCAGTTGTTGAGCTACAACCTTCTCAAGGATTTTCGACAATAAAGGAAGTTTAGAAATGGGTCTATAATTTTCAGGCAGAGTGCAGTCCAGGTTAGGCTTTTTTAACAGAGGACAGACAACAGCAGTTTTAAAACATTGAGGTACAGATCCAGAACTAAGAGATAAATTTATCAGGCTGACTACACTGGGACCAATAAAATCAAAAACATCTTTAAAAAGAGATGATGGAAGAACATCCAGTGGACTCGATGACATTGTCATGTGTGTCAAAAGATCAGAAATGTCCTTAATGGACATTGGGTCAAAAGAGGACCATGTCGTCAAGGTCAACGGTCGAGGGTCCACATAACTGGATGTTGACAGTGAGATACCAGCTCTGATGTTAGCAACTTTGTCAATAAATTTTTTTTAAAACAAATTACAATCAGCATAATTAAAATTACTTTGAAGCGAACACATCGGAGAAACAATGTTTTTAATCGTGTCAAATAAGATTTTTGGATTTCGTCCTTTTGATTTGATGAGATTAGCAAAATAATTTGATCTTGCATTCTTAATCATCTCATTTAAGGAACAGATTAAGTATTTTAAATGAAGCCTGTGAACCTCTAAATCAGTATGTTTCCATAAACGTTCAGTTTTCCGACATAATCTCCTCAATGACATGATTTCATTATTAATCCAAGGAGAGTTTGTACCACGAACAGTGCTTTGTTTCAAAGGTGCAATTAAATTCAAGATATCGGTACAGTAAGCATTAAAACACGATACTGCTAGGTCCACATTCAATGAGTTAAAAACTAAGTGTGAAGGATCAAAATGCGAAATAAAAGTTTTGGCTGTGTAAGGCTTGTCTATCACCACGTCTATCGGTTATTATTCTTTTTTTGGATCAAGCGACTAGGAGGAGCAGGATCAGTGCTGAAGGACAAATTAAAATACAAGCAACTGTGATCACTGAAAAATATGTCCTCTACACAAACAAGGTCAATGTTGAGGCCAAAGGAAAAAGGAAGATCCAAAGTATGACCTTTGCAATGTGTGAACATGCTGAGTAAAATGAAAAGACTCAGTAATAGAAATAAGATCAACTGCTGCTTTACAAGAATCATCATCAATATGTAAATTGAAATCACCCAAAATTAAAATTTTCTCTAACTTGATGATAGTGGACAGCAGCTCAGTAAATTCAGATAAAAACTCTCCGGCTGCGCCAGGAGGTCTGTATACCAAAATACAGTAAAATAAATTAAAAGAGCCAACTTTAATTATTTGGAGTTCAAAAGTAGAAAAAGGTGGTGGTTTTACCAGTCTGCAGGAGAAAGTGTCTTTAAACACGGTCGCCAGTCCACCTCCTCTGCGCCCTTCTTGGGGAGTTGCAAGCACCGAACAGTTTCCTGGACAGAGCTCCTGCAGGTGAACAAAATCCAAACTTTGTTGCCATGTTTCAGTTAAAAACATGAAGTGAAGAGATTCCTTTGTGAACATTTCGTTCACAGCAAATTACTTGTTGCTGATGGAACGAACGTTGAGGAGGGCCATGCGCAGAGATGACAGATTGTCAACTTTCATATCCATATTCAGCGGGATGTAGATTAAATTACGCTCATCCAAGGAGCGTTTATGACGAATAAATCTCCGTTGGTGAGCATGTAGGCTCACCAACTGTCTGTCGGGACCTGCAACTCATCGCCATCTCTTTACATGAATGGAGATTCATGTAAAGAGATGGCGATGAGTTGCAGGTCCCGACAGACCCGGTTCCCCGTGACGTGTCCGACTCCCAGCTGGTTGGCACGGACCGCAGACATCGAGATGAACCCCGCTCACTGGCCAAAAATCTGTGCAAACGTCTTACACGAGCCTGGACTCCGGCTCTAGATCCCCTTTTACGTTTCTTGCTTCAGGAGAATTGCAGCGGGCACTCATGTGAGCAGCAAACAAACGGAGGTGGAGGTGGATAACTCCCACCTGAGCTGCTCCAGCTGTTACAACGAACCTATAGCGATTCTTTGATCGCCAACAGCGCATCCCGGTCATAGACACGTATAGCAAACGTTCTACATTTACTGACAAAAACTAAATAAATTAAAAATAGAAACAACAGACGGCTAAAAAGAATAAATCGGGGAGCACTGGCGAAGCCACACAGAGGCGCCATCTTGCCACTGATGATGCACTATATTGGTCTAATCAGCTCAGAGTAAATAGCCCCCCCGGTGGACATTTCAGGAGCCACCACTGATTAGCCATATTAGTTGTCACAGATGTGGCTTGGTGCAAAGTTATTGCCAGTTGTTCAGTGTTATTTATAGAGAGTCCAGTAATCTGACAGCCTGTAGATAATAGATGTCCTTTAGTCTTTTTGTGTGTGATGACAGATTCCTGTATTGTCTGCCCGAGGGTAGTAGATGGAAGAGTCCTTGTGCAGAGTGGGTGTGATCCTCCTAGTGAGGACCTGCTCACCTCCGTCCTGGACCTGCCATTCAGTGTCCATTTCTCTTCCCTGTTCCTCTCAAACCCAGCCGGTCGACGCCGATCTGATCGAAGCTTCACCTGACCCCAGAGGTTTCTTCCTGTTAGGAGTTTTTTCTTTCCATTGTCACCTTTGTTTTAGCTCAGGATGGGAGATTGCAATGAAATGAAGACTCAACACGTCTACTAGCTCCTTCCTTCCTTAAATAGGAAGCATTACTAATCTGCATTTATAATGTATGTGAATGTTTCTGTTCAGTGCCCTGAGGGGACTTCTGTTGTGACTTGGTTCTTTATTAATAAACTGAGTTGAATTGAACTGTAGACACATATCCAGTGATTACATTCTGGAGTTTTAATCAAATCTGTCCAATGGTTTGTGAGATATTTTACCAACACAACAGACAAATGAACACACAGACATACTGTAGGTATCCTGACTCATGCTCAATAATCCAGGTAGAAAAATCTAACAAAGTAAAGTCAGGTCCTCTGAATGGTTTCCTTTTCATTGAAGCTGAGTTTATTGCAGCCCCTCAGCTCCTCTTTTGGATGAAAGACGAAAAGTTTCAACAAAAAGAAACCGTCCAGAGGGCCTGACTTAACTTGGTTAGACACAGACATAACATTATTGCCATAACAGTACTCCTTTAGCGGCAGGGGATAAAAAAAGCACTGGGTGTTTCCTGCAACCCTGGGACGACTATAGGACCTCAGGTCTGATGCGTTCTCCTCAACTATGAATCCTGAGATCCAGTTAATGTAAACTTAATGTGAAGCGTTTCTGCGCTCTGTGAGTCCACTCAGACTCAGCAGTCTACTGTATAATGAGGATGTTGTTGCAGGCAGAGGATTAAACTCTTTGGGCCGGTCCCAGTGCAGTTTAAAGGAGGAGATTTATACCACACACTCCTGCCTTCCATCCTTCTCCCTCCAGACAATGGTGGGGCAGTAAACTGCAAAGCCTCCTCAGCATTTATCTCAAAGTCACACTCCAGCTCTCCGTTTCCTCTGTGAAAATGCATCTGACATTACCCTGTAACACTGATCCTCAAACAACCCCATCAGCCTTTACTAGAAAGCATCACTTCCAGCCTGGCACAAGTACTACCAACCAGGATTAGCTGCTTGATTCTCTGCCACGCTCAAAATTCAAGCTCTCTCATCCAACAGCCAGACGCTTTGAATAGAAGCAAGCACCCAATGGCAGCTTGTTAACGTTATATGCACCAGAGATGAGCAGCAGCCGGTGGGTTGCATATTTACTCTGAAAATGTTCATGTTTTCCTAATTGACTCGGGTTTACAGCTTGCCTTACAGTTCCAGCTGACGCCTTCACCAAATTAAAATTGACAAAGATTTCTACCACCTCTCCATGCTCCATTGGTGCATCTTGGAGGAGTGGATGTGCAACAGATGAATGTTAATATACACTATGAGGCTACTGTAGACACTACATTTTTGTAGTGGGCATACCGTGCTTAGAAACCAAAGTACGTACACTGGTTAGTAAAGTGTAATCGTCAATTTATTTTGATTTTAAGCATATTGAACAGTTCCAAATTTCTCTGATGCTTATATTTGAATAAATGAACAACAAACTTTGTACAACAGCTGGCTTTGTATTAAAAACGTGTTATATAATTTATAAAACAGTATCAAAGAAAAGCACTGCACACTAATAGATTGTTACAGAAGTGTTTAACTGTCGTTTAACGTATCAATGACATGTACCTAATGGTATGTCATGTACCATTGGGCACTTTTAAGTGGGTATACTGAAATTCTTAAGTTTTTCTAGTGGGTATTCTCCATATACCCGAGTATCACGTAGACTACACCACTGCTGCCGCGTCAGTTCCTATGTGTGTGTGTGTTTGCATGTTGGTGGCATGTATTCATAAAACAAGTTAACTTCACCTTATGGACGCTCAGCCGGCCTGGAAGAGAGCGAGGAGGTTCAGAGGCAGTGGGAGGTGAGTAGGAGGGGGGTTGGGGAGAAAGCAAGAGAAAGAATAAAAAGACTTTGACTCCAGGCAACAGATGCACAATTAACATACTGTATCCCCATAATTAGGATGATGTGGAGGGATGACGATGACGATGTAAGGGCACAGCTGTTGTCTGTCTCAGGCAACACCAAGAGGCCTGAATATTCATGTGACATGTTTTTGAATTTTCAGTCTCTTTCTTCAAATGATGATGATGCCATATTGTTTTCGAACTGCACAACCTCAGAGCCTCGTGTTCATTAAAGCTGAAAAGGACCAATTAGTCCAAAATTAAAGGGTTGAAATGAAACTACTGTGTAGTGATGAAACCCAGTAAAAGGCAGGTCACCAAGAAACACAAAGACAATTTGCTTTAGTGTCTTCATTAATATGCCACATTCTTTATATGGCTGCATGCTTGCATTTCTACAGTGTGAAGTATCATTGAAATAATTTAACGTGTTGCAGATGTGTGCAAATGTAAGCCCTTATTCTTTATTTTAAAATGTTCTTCTAATGTGGTTAAATGAAATCAGTCTCCAGAATAGCAAATGTGAGGAGGAGGAGGAGGAGGAGGAGGAGGAATGTGAGGAGGAATAATGAAGAACAAAAAGTAGCAAACTATAATCTCTAAATAGATATTAGCTTAGCAGCTGAGATCAGACCAAAGTGCATTACGTGCTCATCTGTCTTTGCCAGAAACTTCTGCTCCAGTGACTCCAGCCGCCAAAGCTATCATGCTTTTCTTTTGGCCCTCATGCCACAGCAGCTCACTTCTTCAAATTCTACATCAATTATTCTCATAAGTTTCCTATGAACATCAATCTGTTAAAGGGACAAGACGACTGGGGTCTGTAAAGTACTGCACACACACTAAAAACACAGTATTTTGGGAATTTTATGGTGGTGCAAAATTTTCTTTACAAGACCCGTTGTAAGATATATGGCTATGTGACAACTGGGGCCAGCCCAAGCCTCCATGGGGCACTAAGCAAAATTTGTTTGGGGCCCGCTATTTGTTCTAATGATATGGATTACTGCAATCAACAGTTAGATGATCAGATCATTCACCACCTAACATTAACTCATTGCAACTCTGACAGCCCCCGAAACCTTCTCTTTTTCTTTCTGCATGTGTAGAGAATGAGTTATGTGATATCACACACACACACACACACACACACGCACTCACACACGCACGCACACACACACACACACACACACACACACACACACACATCCATCCATCCATCCATTTTCGTCCGCTTATCCGGGGTCGGGTCGCGGGGGTAGCAGCCTAAGTAGGGAGGCCCAGACTTCCCTCTCCCCAGCCACTTGGAGCAGCTCCTCTGGGGGAATCCCAAGGCGTTCCCAGGCCAGCCGAGAAACATAGTCCCTCCAGCGTGTCCTGGGTCTTCCTCTGGGTCTCCTCCCGGTGGGACATGCCCGGAACACCTCACCAGGGAGGCGTCCAGGAGGCATCCTAACCAGATGCCCGAGCCACCTCAACTGGCTCCTCTCGATGTGGAGAAGCAGCGGCTCTACTCCGAGTCCCTCCCGGATGACTGAGCTTCTCACCCTATCTCTAAGGGAGAGTCCAGACACCCTGCGGAGAAAACTCATTTCAGCCGCTTGTATCCGAGATCTCGTTCTTTCGGTCACAACCCAAAGCTCATGACCATAGATGAGGGTGGGAACGTAGATCGATCGGTAAATTGAGAGCTTTGCCTTTCGACTCAGCTCTCTCTTCACCACGACAGACCGGTACAGCGCCCGCTTCACTGCGGATGCTGCACCTATCCGCCTATCGATCTCACGCTCCAGTTTTCCCTCATTCGTGAACAAGACCCCGAGATACTTAAACTCCTCCACTTGGGGCAGGACCTCATCCCCGACCCGGAGAGGGCATGCTACCCTTTTCCGGCTCAAGACCATGGCCTCGGATTTGGAGGAACTGATCCTCATCCCGGCCGCATCACTCTCGGCTGCAAACCGCTCCAGCGAAAGCTGTAGATCACGATCTGATGAAGCCAACAGGACCACATTATCTGCAAAAAACAAAGAAGTGACCTTGGCTGCGCCTAGAAATTCTGTCCATAAAAGTTATGAACAGAATCGGTGACAAAGGGCAACCTTGGCGGAGTCCAAGTATCGGAGATACTTAAACTCACACACACACATACACAGTATAATACGTCCCAGTGGCTTTTAAACCCCAAAATACATTACGGCAAAGACTGGTTCATCCCAAAGATCCAGTCCCCCGGCACAAACAGAGTAATATTGTGTATGCTGTTCAGTGTCAGGAGGGCTGTGATCAGTCTTATATCGGGGAAACTAAACAGCCACTGGCCAAAAGGATGGCCCAGCACAGAAGATCAACATCATCAGGTCAGGACTCTGCGGTCTACACTCATCTCCAGGCCAGCGGTCACTCTTTCAGGGATGAAGATGTTCACATCCTTGATAGAGAGGAACGATGGTTTGAGAGAGGAGTAAAGGAGGCCATCTTTGTGAAAAGAAACCGTCCATCATTAAACAGAGGTGGAGGCCTCCGGGTTCAACTGTCCCCCTCTTACAATGCTGTTATTGCTAGTATCACTCAGCCCTCTGTGAATAGCAAACAACCATCAGGGTGCTAACGATCCATCGTTAGGCTGATGGTCCTCCTTGATCATGTGAGCAGCTGGTTTTGGCTGTCATCAGCCAACTGGTTGATCCACTGTGAGAGGGTGCTATTTATAAGACTGAGCTGAATACAGCATCTCAGACTGAGGAAGTCTTTCGGACGAAAGACGAAACGTTTCTACAATTTTTTTGCTTTGTTTCGTTTTGCTTTTTGAATGTCCAGAGGACCAGACTTAGCTTTTATAGATTTTTCTACCTGGATTATTGAGCATGTATCAGGGTATATTATATTATAGTTAAAAAAAAAAAAAAAAACCGATCACAACTTTAGAATGAAATTGTGTGTAATAGATCCAACAATGTTCAGTCAGGTCATCTGGACAGTTCCTTTTTTTTGTTGAGAGCCTGTATCAAAGGGCCTGGTACCCCATACTCCCGGAGTACCCCCCACAGAACCCCCTGAGGGACGCGGTCGAATGCCTTCTCCAAGTCCACAAAGCACATGTAAACTGGTTGGGCAAACTCCCACGCACCCTCCAGGACCCTGCTGAGGGTGTAGAGCTGGTCCAGTGTTCCACGACCAGGACGAAAACCACACTGCTCCTCCTGAATCCGAGGTTCGACTATCCGACGGACCCTCCTCTCCAGAACCCCTGAATAGACCTTACCAGGGAGGCTTAAGAGTGTGATCCCCCTATAGTTGGAACACACCCTACGGTCCCCCTTTTTGAATAGGGGAACCACCACCCCAGTCTGCCAATCCAAGGGAACTGCCCCCGATGTCCACGCGATATTGCAGAGTCGCGTAAGCCAACACAACCCCACAACATCCAGAGCCCTAAGGAACTCCGGGCGAATCTCATCCACCCCCGGAGCCCTGCCACCGCAGAGCTTTTTAACCACCTCGGTGACCTCAGCACCAGAGATTGGAGAGCCCGACCCAAAGTCCCCAGGCTCCGCTTCCTCAGATATATATACATATATATATATATATATATATATACCCTTGTTGCAGTCCGCTCAAACATGCTTGGCATAAGTTCAGCATAAGTTACAATAATGTTGATTATAAGCTCTGCATAAGTTAAAAAAATGCTTCCATAAGCAGCGAATAGTGGCGTTTTTTGAAAACCAAATATGTCATCCTAAGCATCTATATTTAATAGTAAGCCTATCGTGCAACAGGCTGTAGCCTATATAGCACAACAGCTTTCATGCTCCAAGAGATGACACACCTGCAAACCTTTATCTTTTGCCCGTTCCTCCTCTTCTTCTTTTCTCTTTTTCCTAAACTGGGCCCCTGATGGCTTTGACCTGTTCTTGTCCATGTGTGTAGATGGCACTTGGGCAGCGTAACTTATCACCACCCAGCTATAAGTCAAAACAACTTGGGCTTGAATTAATTCACCTTGCTTGGTGTGCAGATTAGTCTTTGTATTTGTTCAGTGATTTCACACAAATAAGCTGTGAAATGTAGGCTATATTCACAATATTGTGAATGAAGTGTGCTTTGTTTGGGAGCAAGCAATGGATGTGATTTACTTAGCAAACTAATTATATTAGGTGCACTAATTCAGTGGTGGCTGCTCTATAGGGGACACTAGGGCAACGCCCCACCACTCACACCACTCACCATATTACACTGAAGACTTAAAAAATTTAAATAAAAGTGAAATAATAAAATAAAAATATTTCTAAATAAATGTATATATATTTGTTGTTGTTGTTGTTGTTGTTGTTGTTGTTGTTGTTGTTGTTGTGTAAGATAAATATTTTACAGTTGATGAGTAAAATTGTTTCTTTGAAAAACATTGTCTCTGATTGGTGACGTATTTCCTCCCTGGGGGGGGCGCAAGAATATTAGCCCATAGACTCTCGTTAAAAAATGTATACATGTGCAGTTAGCTCTTCTTCATTACAAGAGATAGGAATATTCTGGGCTTACCACTCCAGCGCCCTGAGTACCGGTGCACTATACAGATTGTGCTTCCAGTCCTGCTGTCCCGGTACAGATTTTTGTTGTTGTCCCAGAACAGATTATGCAGTGACACTCACAACCAGGCTATGTATGAAATATTATTTAGCTGTCAGCCAGCAGCACATTTAAAATAGGCGCAGCAGTAATTTTGATCAGGCAGATACAGTACTGTACAGTCACCAAGCACTTAGCCTATCCTAGCACAGTTTTTAAAGATGAAGGAGTCAGTTGAATTGTCTCCCTCCTCCCTGCAGGCTCCATAGGGAGCTTGCTCCCTTTATGTGAAAGGGAGACAATTCAACTTATTCCTTCATCTTTAAAAACTGTGTTAGGATAGGCTAAGTGCTTGGTGACTGTCCAGTACTGTACATGTATTCATTTATTTAAAAAAAAAAAGATAAAAAAAAAAAAAAAAAATTTTTTTTTTTTTTTAATGAGATGCATGCTCGTAAGTCCGGGACCTCGTAAGTAAGAGCGCTCGTAAGTCGGGGACTACCTGTAGTTGGGAGACCCGAGGCATTCGTCGCTGGTTTTGTTGATGCTGGCCGGGGTCCTGTGTAGAAAGGAGAGGACTGGGGTGGACCACCACCTCAAGCGACGTGGAAAATTCTAATGGCAATCATCATTAATGTGCCTTATTTACTGTGTTTGCACAGGTAAGGAATGAGTTAAAAAAAAAGCATGCAGACATGACCATGAGTGAGTGAATTGATGAGTCTGTGATGTGTGCATGTGTGGAATGTCTTGAACATGTTTATATTTTGGTATATGTCTATTTTGAAGTTATACCCTCCTCTGGTGTAAATTCCACTAGCCTCCACTGTGAGCTATTAAATGCATCCCTGGCCCAACAAGGGAGACAAGTGAACCCCCCTCCCCTTCTTTCACAACCTGTGTGTCAGACCTCAGCAGGAGCAAAATGCCCTGCACCTGGCAGAGGGCGCCCACTCCCCACAAGTGGGTGATAGGAAACCTACATAGGCTAGGCAGGCTACATGAAAATGTGTTTAATTTCTTGAGGGGGAGGGCAGGCGTTTGTGCCATCCTTGACGAAATGCGGCATGTCAAAAAGTATCGGGCAGCACGGTGGCACAACTGGTAGAGCTGCTGCCTCTCAGCGAGAAGGTTGCCGGTTCAAATCCCGGTCCGGGGCCTTTCTGGGTGGAGTTTGCATGTTCTCCCCGTGCATGCGTGGGTTTCCTCCGGGTACTCCGGTTTCCTCCCACAGACCAAAAAACATGCTTGTTAGGCTGATTGGTGACTCTAAATTGACCCTAGGTGTGAGTGTGAGAGTGGATGGTTGTTTGGTGTGAGTGAGACAGGTCCCTCTTGTAAATGAGTCCCCGTGACTCAACGAGGCTAGCCTGTATAAATAAAGGTTGAATGAATTCACTGTTTTATTGAAAAATTATTTAGGTATCCATATAAAAGGAGTACTTTTTCTCAACTTTGAGATACACAAACAGGTGAAGTATTAAAAGTTAAAAAAAAAAACATAGTAAGTGAAAAGGGAAATAGATTCAGGGACTTTAATTATGAGCCAGAGACAGTCATCAAGAAGTCTGAAAACCCTCTGAGTCATTTCCTGTTTGGCCCTGACAGTCGCCTCACCGTTGTTGAATACCTTGGTCAAGTGTAGCAGATGTGAGGGAGGTGTCCCTGAGTTTTGGTATAAAAAGATACAACAGACCATGTTTTAATTTATTAGCATAAATCACCACAGTCTGTAGGATTGTACAGTACAGTATACTGTATACTGTATACTGTAATGTGGAGGGTTAATTTAGTGTTAGGACAGCTGATTTCCTTTCAGTGTCTTAATGATAGTGAATTATTCTTCCAGCGTACAACTTTGTAATACGAGAGTAAATTTTTTTTTTAACTTTTTTTTTTTTTTTATAATGTCCAGTCACTTGTTGTTGATGTTTGATGGACCGCCTGCTGCCATTCTAAAGGTTATTTTTCAGTCTTTTGTGTTTATGGTTAAGTTTATTCCCTTTTGGTTGTCATGTTGTTTTTTTTCCTGTTTTGTGATCTTTGTGTTTCTTTAGATGTTTTAACTGTGCCACTGTTACTTTTCTCCAGGCAGTATGTACATATATGTCCAGGCAGTTTTTGCTCCTATGTCCTGCCCCTGCCCTCTAATATGAGGGGCCGTGTAGGACTTAAACTATTTTCCTCTCGCACACACACATGTATTGACTCTCATTCACTATAGTATTACTGCACGCCCACACATGTATTGCCTCTCATTCACTATAGTATTAGTGTACACACACACCATTTTCTGCTTATTGCCTCTCATTCACTATAGTATTAGTGCACACACACACTATTTTCTGCTTATTGCCTCTCACACACACATAATAATAATAATTAATTCAATTTATAACGCACTTTTCATTACTGAAAATCTCAAAGTGCTACACATATATTGAATGCTACACACATTCATAAACCGGTGGCAGCAGACTACCATGCAAGGTGCTTTCCAGTCCTACCGGGAGCAACTCGGGGTTAAGTGTCTTGCCCAAGGACACAACGACACATGGTGCCGGTCCCGGGAGTCGAACCGCCAACTTTCCGATCGGGAGACGACTGCCCTTACCACTACGCCACGGACGCCCAGCGTATTATAGTATTACTGCACATACACACACATTTTCTGCTTATTGCCTCTCATTCAGTATAGTATTATTCTCTCACACACGCATGTATTACATCTCATTCACAATAGTATTAGTTCACACACATACATGTATTGCCTCTCATTCACTAGGGTATTACTGCACATACACACACATTTTCTGTTTATTGCCTCTCATTCAGTATAGTATTATTCTCTCACACACGCATGTATTACCTCTCATTCACGATAGTATTCGTTCACACACACACACACACACACACACACACATGTATTGCCTCTCATTCACTAGGGTATTACTGCACCTACACACACATTTTCTGTTTATTGCCTCTCATTCAGTATAGTATTATTCTCTCACACACGCATGTATTACCTCTCATTCACGATAGTATTCGTTCACACACACACACACACACACACACACACACACACACACACATGTATTGCCTCTCATTCACTAGGGTATTACTGCACATACACACACATTTTCTGCTTATTGCCTCTCATTCAGTATAGTGTTAGTTAGTGTGTGTGTGTGCGTGCGTGCGTGTCCCGGAAGCATTTTGTCCCGGAAGAGGCGGGACATAATTTCAAGATCTGATCGCGCATGCGTGAGAGGTGAGACGGCAGCAGCAGGATATGAGGGGCCGTGTAGGACTTAAACTATTTTCCTCTCGCACACACACATGTATTGACTCTCATTCACTATAGTATTACTGCACGCACACACATGTATTGCCTCTCATTCACTATAGTATTAGTGTACACACACACCATTTTCTGCTTATTGCCTCTCATTCACTATAGTATTAGTGCACACACACACACTATTTTCTGCTTATTGCCTCTCACACACACATGTATTGCCTCTCATTCACAATAGTATTAGTGCAAACACACACCATTTTCTGCTTATTGCCTCTCGCACACACATGTATTGCCTCTCATTCACTATAGTATTAGTGCACACACACACCATTTTCTGCTTATTGCCTCTCGCACACACATGTATTGCCTCTCATTCACAATAGTATTAGTGCACACACACACACATTTTCTGCTTACCTCTCATGCAGTATAGTATTATTCTCTCACACACACATGTATTGCGTCTCATTCACTATAGTATTACTGCACATACACACACATTTTCTGCTTATTGCCTCTCATTCAGTATAGTATTATTCTCTCACACACGCATGTATTACATCTCATTCACAATAGTATTAGTTCACACACATACATGTATTGCCTCTCATTCACTAGGGTATTACTGCACATACACACACATTTTCTGTTTATTGCCTCTCATTCAGTATAGTATTATTCTCTCACACACGCATGTATTACCTCTCATTCATGATAGTATTCGTTCACACACACACACACACACACACACACACACACACACACACACACACATGTATTGCCTCTCATTCACTAGGGTATTACTGCACATACACACACATTTTCTGCTTATTGCCTCTCATTCAGTATAGTGTTAGTTAGTGTGTGTGTGTGCGTGCATGCGTGTTCTTGTTTTGTGTGTGTGTGTGTGTGTGTGAACTAATACTATTGTGAATGAGAGGTAATACATGCGTGTGTGTGAGAGCATTTTGTCCCGGAAGAGGCAGGGCATAATTTCAAGATCTGATCGCGCATGCGTGAGAGGTGAGACGGCAGCAGCAGGAAGTTACAGCCAAACACCATGAGCTCCAGAGAAGATTCTGCCAAAATTTTAAATAGTATTTTGTCACCAACGGATGCAACAAGTAGTGGGATGTGCGTCTTAAACGAAAGAGCTCCGTGAGCGCCCGCAGCGATTCTGTTGATACAGAGTTCTCTGTTTCTTGTGCTGGAGCAGCTAGCGGCTAGTTGCTAGCCGAAGTTCAACAGTGTCACCTGGAAATGAAGGTAAACTACTTCTACACAGTAAAGATTTTGTTTTCTGAATGTATAGTGTGCATTTTATTAACCATATCTCAGGAATCCGTGTACCGTTCGTTCTTTGTTTTTTCCGTTTCAGAATAAAATACTGTATACGTTTTGTTGACGTATTTATACCGGTGTTGTGCCGAAAATTGCACCTCTTCGGTAAAACGCACCCGCGTTAAGGAATTAGAGTTTCAGGGCACTTTCAGTAGTCCAAAAATACATCCACGTGTGCTTTTCTGTGTACAAAAGTGGAAGAAAAAAAAAAGATAAAAATATAATAGCTGTCTTTTGGTAATTATAAAAAGGGAAGCATGTTATCTGTAATTTGAATGTGTGAGGAAGAAAGGGCCTGGTGTCTTTTTGTGTAGTTTGTACGCCTATGGTTTCAACTGTAAGATGTAACAAGTTTGACAACTACGCTTGTATGAAGAACTATAAACTGTATGGGAAAATAGTACCAAAATGACAACAATTAAGTGTACTTTCTTTTTTCCACAGATGAGGAAGGATCATCCAAGTTTCAAAACATCCTTGTATTTGTAACTGGAGCAGATACCACCAGTTGGCTTTTTTCCACCACCAACCATCGAGTTTCTACATGAGGGTAGTGAAGAATGCTCCTCAAAATGAATGCTTCCCATGGCAAACACCATAAACTACTCGAAACTCCCGCTCCTAACATCGTATGAGGTGTTTAATGAAAACATGGACTTTGCTTTAGGGAACACACAGGGATTTGGGAGAACATGAGAGGTTTCTGCTCGAATGAAATACACTTAAAGTGTATAGTTGTGTAAATAAAGCTTAGAAACTATGCAAACCTTGCTAAGGCTGGTCCTGTTTAGCAAAGTGTTTTGGTTCAAAAGTTGTTACATTGTAAAATAATGTGCAGGTATGCTGGTGAAGATTCTCAGTCGTCCAGGACATGATGAATCAAAAAAGGCGTTCAATACAAGATCAACTGGACTTTATTTGTAACAGAAGACGTTTCGCTCATCATCCGATGAGCTTTCTCAATTACCAGAGAATGGCTGAACATGAAAAGAGTACCACTTTATAGATTGCTAATACATAGTTTGTAGAAATGTTATTAAATCCTATATAAACACTTTCTAACTCATTAACTACTTATTATGCTTTATTTAAAGGTGATTGAGACTAAATTTACCAGTTTTTTTTATTTTACAATAGTGAGCCAAATCTGTTCACCTATATTCATCTAATTGTTATATTAACACATTTCAGACTAAGTTACTACTTTGTAAGTGCAATAATCCTAAAATAAGTTTTACAAATGCTTATTGTGTTTACAATGTAGTAACTTAGTCTGAAATGTTTAATATAACTCTAGATGAAATAGAAATTAGGATATATTTGGCAAGAAAATTGTCAGTTTTGTCTGTCACCCGTCATTAATGATTTATAAATTGTTTACAGATGTTTAATACCTTTATAAACTATTCACTAGTACCTGTATAAGGGGAACCTCAGTTTAAAGTGGAACCATTAAAAAGTATTGAGCTACTTTAAGATATACTTAATTACCTCACTTTAATCCAGTTTCTACAGAAGTAGATTAGGGCCTCGAGAGAAGAAGCAAAATCTGACTTTTCTCTCTGAATACATCTCACATTTCTGAGTTTAAATTACCTTTTTTTCTCAGAAATATAAGATAAGTCACAACTGGGGGATGGGGGATATATCTGCTTGGTGGCCCCAATCCTATTTAGTTTCATTGTTGTAATTTTTAATAATTGTACCTTTTGCATATTTTTTTTTCTCACAAATCTTTGTTTTTCAACCACCTTATTTGGTATTTATATTCAGTCCGGCTTGTCATGTTGGAACTTAAAAGAAACCAGTAAAGTTTTTTTTTTATGCTAGCCTTTGGTTTTATGCTGTAATTTTGAAAGGTTTCACATTACACTGTTTAATTTACCATACCAAACTTGTTGGATGTTTATTTGTAGTGCTCCAGTTCAAGCTGTTGGTGGCCTGATTATTGTGGTTATATATATGTCTGTATTACATCACTGCCTATAATCATAATACTGTTTACATTCTCTGTTTACATTTATTAATACTGTTTACTTTTATTACTACTGCTTACATGTAATTACTACTGTTTACATTTATTTACACTACTCTAATATCTACACCACTGCTGGTACATATACAGTGTGCTCTGAACGGTCTTATTTAGGGATGCCCAATGTGCCTTACTGCATATGCCACTTTTTGCCTCTATAACAACATCAACTACTACCTCATACATATACTGTGTACATTGACTCATACGCTGCTTTGCCACTTTGCAAATGTCAATGCTAGAAACCTTTAGTTTATTTTAGTTATACTTTTTATACTCTTTTTTTTGTGCTAGTATGCAAAAACTCAGGACAGTATTATGTTCATTAAATGTTTAATGTTTTAGTTTTAGAGTTGGTGTGGATTTTCATGCTCTTGCACCGCTATGCAAAAAAAAAAAAAACTCAGGACAGTGTTAGTTTTACTATTTTATGCTTATGTCTATTATTATATGTTTCAGTGTTTCAATGTTTAGATGTTTACTGTTGCACCGAGGGACTGAGAGAAACGCAATTTCGGTCCTGTGTATGTCCTGTACAGTACATATTGCAGATCTGACAATAAAGTTGACTTTGACTTTTGACTTTTGACTTTGATATAGTTAGTACAGCAAATGTTCTTTTTTCTTATGAGAATTTGTACTTTTCATGTTGTATTCCTTCCAGAATGTGAATACAGACAGTTTAAAGTAATGCATTGTCAGTACTGTTTATTTAAGCTTTACATACAGACAAAATAAGAAAAAACACATTTTACTTTAATACTCTGAATAGATTGTCACCAAGTACCTTTAACTCAAAATGTAATTATTAAACGTTTTATACATTCCCTTCAATTTAAGCACAAATGTTTTTAAAATTAAAACTAAATTATTAAGATAGGGAATTATGTTGTTCAACAAAGGTTACTACAGAGCAGAATGAATTAATCCCACAATTTCCATAATTCTGCAGAGGACAAAGTGTGCCGCATTAACCTGATGCATGCTCAATAATACAGGTAGAAAAATCTAAAAAGCTAAGTCTGGTCCTCTAGACATTCAAAAAATTAAAACAAAGCAAAAAATTGTAGAAACGTTTCGTCTGACAGACTTCCTCAGTCTGAGCTGCTGTATTCAGCTCAGTCTTATATAAAATTAAAATATAAAAATATATTTAAATATATTCATATACTTAAAATATATTATAAGACTGAGCTGAATACAGCAGCTCAGACTGAGGAAGTCTGTCAGACGAAACGTTTCTACAATTTTTTTGCTTTTTGTTTAATTTTTTGAATGTCCAGAGGACCAGACTTAGCTTTTTTAGATGTGCCGCATTAAATTAACTGCTGTGTCATTTGTTTACAGCAATATCTGGAATAACAACATTATTACTGGTCTGAATACCAGGTAAAGGCCCATTGTTATCTACTCCAAAACTTTCTAGTTCAAAAATAGAATCTACAGCTGTATTTTGTTGTGCCATACTGTTTGACACCTGCATGTCACAAGTGAAGTGGCGTCCGCCCGTTCTGTGTGGAGACGCCATCGTTATTCCACTGGTTTTGAAACTCAAATGTGGCTTTTTCAATTCTTGGCATACATACAAAATGAAGCCAAAAAAGATGATCATCATTTAAAGATGAGGATCAGTTCCTCCAAATCCGAGGCCATGGTCTTGAGCCGGAAAAGGGTAGCGTGCCCTCTCCGGGTCGGGGAGGAGGTCCTTACCCAAGTGGAGGAGTTTAAGTATCTCGGGATCTTGTTCACGAATGAGGGAAAACTGGAGCGTGAGATCGATAGGCGGATAGGTGCAGCGTCCGCAGTGAAGCGGGCGCTGTACCGGTCTGTCGTGGTGAAGAGAGAGCTGAGTCAAAAGGCAAAGCTCTCAATTTACCGATCGATCTACGTTCCCACCCTCATCTATGGTCATGAGCTTTGGGTTATGACCGAAAGAACAAGATCTCGGATACAAGCGGCTGAAATGAGTTTTCTCCGCAGGGTGGCTGGACTCTCCCTTAGAGATAGGGTGAGAAGCTCAGTCATCCGGGAGGGACTCGGAGTAGAGCCGCTGCTTCTCCACATCGAGAGGAGCCAGTTGAGGTGGCTCGGGCATCTGGTTAGGATGCCTCCTGGACGCCTCCCTGGTGAGGTGTTCCGGGCATGTCCCACCGGGAGGAGACCCAGAGGAAGACCCAGGATACGCTGGAGGGACTATGTTTCTCGGCTGGCCTGGGAACGCCTTGGGATTCCCCCAGAGGAGCTGCTCCAAGTGGCTGGGGAGAGGGAAGTCTGGGCCTCCCTACTTAGGTTGCTACCCCCGCGACCCGACCCCGGATAAGCGGAAGAAAATGGATGGATGGATGGATCATTTAAAGAGTCATAGATACAATGCAGCTGAATGAAATTAAAAATAACATTTAAAAACTGGCACTGATAGGATTGCAGATAAAGTCTGAGTGTGACCAGCAAGTTCTCTAAAGCCTATCCTGGCTATTTGTGTCACATGTTCTTTCCCTTACAATGTGTTCTATACATTGTAGAGCATTCCCAAAAAAATTGTGTAACTTCAACTTTACTGACTCCAAATGTAAATAAAGGTAGAAAGCACAGCTGTAGCAGAACAACAAAAATGCTATGAAGTTGCATTGTGACAATGTGTTTGTGACTCCAATATGTTCCGTTTCCAGTCTTCAGTCCAGCTGTCCCAGAAGGAATTCTTGAAGATTGAAAAAAAAATCCTGTGGTACAAAGAGGAAGGGGGGGGGGGTACAACGACAATTACAAAGTTTGCAGAGTACATACTTAAAGGTGCAGTCTGTAATTTTCTGTAGAACGCAGGACTTCAAAACATTTTCAACAGGGAAAGCATTCTGGTCCCTCCGCCTCAAAGCCATATTTGGCTCTGCTCCCCCTTGCTCTCGCTGAACTGCATGTCCTGTCGGAGCTGCTGTGATCTTCTGTGTTTATATGTTAATAAAACGTTCTAAAAAATAAAATAAAAACATGGAGCGCTGGTCCAGAACACCAGGAAATCTGCAGAGGACGTAGGACCCAAGTTGAATTCGCTCGTGACAAATTAATTCATTTCCTCATGTTTTCAGTCATGGAGTCAGCGAGGTGGAAGCGATCACTTGACCTTTGGCAAAAAAAAAAATCCAGATCAGGGATGAAGAAGGGGAATTTAATATATTTGTGTCATACAAAACAGTTTTGCATCGCTTTGCAATCCTTGAAACGAGAATGTGCGTGGCCGCTGCGGGCTGGGACAGGCGGGGGCGTGGGTTAGGGGCGTAAGAAGTGAGAAGCTCTGTTTTTATTGGCTGGTTAAAAACTGTTTTTATTGGCTGGTTAAAAACTGTTTTTATTGGCTGGTTAATGGCGGGTCACTGTGGCTTTTTAGAAATGCTTTTAGTAACATCTGGAGAAGCCAGACGACTATAGTTTTTTTCAGAGATTACTTTGTCTAACATCAGTCTGTCAGGAGATAGTGACAGAGTGAAGAAATATGTTAAAAATATATTTTTAGAAAAGTTACAGACTGCACCTTTAACTTTTTTTTTTTTTTTTTTTTCTTCTTCTTCTTTTCGGCTTTTTTCCCTGCGTTAGGGGTCGCCACAGCGAACTGGTCGCACGAAGATTTGGCAGTTTTTACGCCGGATGCCCTTCCTGACACAACCACAGACCACCGAGCAACCACAGTCCTCTGTGTGGAGCAGAGAGCTGATATCTAGGGTTCCTGGGGAAGCAGATGGTGTGGGTTAAGGGCCTTGCTCAAGGGCCCAGAGTGGGGCAGATGAGGGTGGAGACAAGTGTGACCGCTTCACTTATCCCACCCACATCTTTGATGTTGTCGGTACCAGGGCTTGAACCGGCGATCTTCCGATCACAAGCGCACCTTCTTAACCTCTGCGCCACCACTCCCACTCTGCGCCACCACTCCCACTCTGCGCCACCACTTCCACAGACTGCACCTTTAACAAATCCCAATATTACCAAAATAAATCATGCATCTAAAACGGGCTGTGAGCATTTAAGTTTGAACCAATGAATTCTACACTGTAATGGAGACCACATGAAACCTATAGACCAGGGGACCTCAATTCCAGTCCTCTGGGGGCAGCGTCCTGGACTTTTAGATGCGCCTGCTTCAACACACCTGAGACAAATATTCAGGTCATTAGCAGGGCTTTTGGAAACTTGACCGCATACTGAGTAGGTACTTCAGTCATTTATTCAGACGTGTTGGACCAGGGACACATGTACAAGTTGCAGGACTGGAATTGGGGGCCCCTGCTATAGACAGTGCAATTATGTATGTGTTATGTGATGCCATTTATCCAGACAAACATCACTACATTCTCTTTTCAGGAATAACAAGTAAAAAGGCACCAGCTGTGCTGATAATCTTAACGCCAAAAATACACTACAGCGGTCCGGCTCCGCCCCGCTCCGCAGGTCGCAGCTGAGCGAGTCCAATTTCCACTACCTCCGCTCCGCTCAGGTCCGCCTGGATGCGCCGCTCCGAGACGCATGCGCGGGAATTGCGAGATCGCGCGATAAATCAAGTGATAAATAATTAAGTCAGAACAAAACAATTCATTCGGTGGAAGAAGGAGAACAACAGTAGAGACTGCTGCCTTGATCTTCTCTCGTAAATGAGCGACAGGACATGGTTTGAGCAACAGGAAGTGATGTATTACATTTCAGAATAAAATACTTTATTTATTTATTTCTTGTATTGCGTTTGTAGGCGTAGTCATAAATGATAGTTTGACAGCATTTTTGTACAAATAAATCCGTATAGAGCTAGGATTAAGTCCGCCCGTGGTGATTTTATTTTGTAAATACGGAAGTTGTGCTCGTTCCTTTTCCTGTTGGTGCGACGTAATCTTCAAAAGTTGACTCCGGCACAGCTCCGGCGTCCGGCAGAAATAGAAAAATTTCTAATTTTGACGGACTGCCGTCCGCTCTCCGCAGCTCGCCGCCGCCGTGCGGAGCCAGTGTAAATTCTGTCATTGATTATAATGGGTGCGTATTTGCTGCGGAGGTCGGACCGGAGCGGGGCGGAGCCGGAACGCATGTAGTGTAAATTTGGCGTTAAGAGAAGACCAAAAAAACACATTACCTTCTTCTCCTGTTAGTACACCAAGGTCAAACACTGCTGGGCATGGAAACGTGGAACTGCAAGACCCCTCCCAAACTCGTTCCTATCACAGAACAACAAGAGCATCAGAGTAATACTTGCAATTACAGTATATGTGTGTAAACAACAGTAAAGCTAGGTCGGGACCTGAGAGTCCCTGTATTATTTTGTTTGTTGTTTTTTTCCCCCACATCGAAATTAAACTAGGAAAATGCAATAATCGGGGGTTTTGTTTTAAAACTGAATTGGAGAAACAAAACGCTACATTTTTTGTTATTACAATCATTATTTCTAGTTGTTTAAAACATGAACAACTTTTGGTCATCGGACCTCCCACCAACAAGAGAGCTGATTGTTTATGTTGTTTATGTTGTTTATTTGTCATATTCAGGACGCTTTTAGTCGGGCTCCTGCCAATACTACCTCCAAAAGAGTATTTTGGAGATCTTGTACTCGCAGTTTTTTGCGCGGGATGTGCAGAGAGGAGTGCTGAAAATGCTGCGGAAATTGGACTGGAACATGCGATCCAGAATTATGAATCTACAAGCCAACGTGTCCGTGAGTTTTTGCCGAGAGTTAGCCTAGCGTAGCAACAAACCGGGCTAATCAAAGCTAACCGAGCTGGGTCACCGTAACCGGGTGCCGTAGCTGCGGAGCTGCGGGCTTCGTGAACAAATAAACCGGAAAAATACGCTGGTTGTTACGAAGAAACGCGGGCCGGCACGCTGGAGGTGCTTTGTTGCAGCGAAAGAAAACAACAAAGCTGGGAGTGGAGGCTACAGGCTACAAGCTAACGCTAGCCATGTGCTGCTGTTAAAAGCTAATGCGGCAAAACAACACGGAGTTGGGGATTGTTGCTACAGGCTGACGAGAGAGCCGAGAGCCTAAACGCCACCTGGGGCTTTGAGCTGGTCCGTGCGCCGCGATTGGGCCGCGAGCAGTGAACGCCACCTGGGGCTTTGAGCTGGACCACGAGCCGTGAACGCCACCTGGGGCTTTGAGCTGGACCGAGCGCCGCGAGTGAGCCCAGAGCCGTAAACGCCACCTGGGGCTTTGAGCTGGACCAAGCGCCGCGAGTGAGCCGAGAGCCGTGAACGCCAACTGGGGCTTCGAGCTGGGCCGAGCGTCGTGGGTGAGCCAGAGGACCACCGCCTGGGACCAGGCTGGTGTCGGAGCTGCGCCGGGAGCTATTGGAGCTGAAGCTACGTGCTGTGCTAACTGGGCTACATCGGATCTAGTGAGCAAAACCTCTTCGGATAAGAGAGCTGATTGCTGCAGGCTGCTGAAACCGTGAGTTCTGTTCTAATAACTGATGATCTGGGTGCTGCACTGCTAAGTTGTGCACTGCTGATCCAGAGCCACCATCGTTAGGCCTGTGAGCCTCGTGGAAGGGCCACGTGGTTCAGCAAACAAACCAGAGACCTGCTACCATTAGATTACAATCTCTGCAAGTATGACGAGAGGTAAAGGACAAAGATCACCAGTCTCTGCAAATATGAGAAATATAGGACAAAAATCACCAGACCCGGAGGGAAACAACTCAGTAGAAATGCAAGAATTTAAAGAATCACTCAACTTTATGAGTGGACAAATAGAAAACTTAACAAAAAAAATGGATTCCCAGGCCGAACTGGTGAAAGAAATAAAAGAACTGAAAGGACTGATAATTAGCAAAGACAATAAAATTGCTGAACTGGAACAAAAAATAGAGGACTTAGAACAATACACAAAGCAAGACAACGTGGTGATCTCAGGACTTGATATTAGTAAGTGTCAGACAAATGCAAGAAATCTTACCAACGAAGACCAAACTGAGAATGCATCTCAGGAAGAACAAGAGACTCTGGACGAACGTGTAGTTACTTTCTTACAGGAAAGAAACATTAACATAAACTATGGGGACATTTCGTTCTGTCACACCCTGCCCAGTAATTCACCAAGATTCAAACCGTCAGTAGTCGTCAAGTTCTATAGCAGGTATACAAAAAACTATGTTATGCAAAATAGAAGAAATCTGAAGGGAACAGACGTTTACATAAATGAACATCTTACCAAAAAAAATGGAAAAATTGCAAAGGAAGCAAGGTGGTTAAAAAGCAAAAAAAAAATACATTCAACATGGACAAGAAATGGATACGTCTTTATCAAAACAAAGGAAGGGTCTCAGCCTAAAATGATAAAAGAGCTGACGGATCTGGATGAATTCAGGAGATGAAAAATTACAAATGGATAAAATATACAGTGAAATGAACAAATACATTAGAACATGACAACATACGAAGACTCAGAACCTAAAATATATAATGTTGAAAATGTGATTGATGCAAATTTTTTCCCTGTAATAAAAGATAGCGAATATTATAATGAAGAGCAGTTTAATGACATCAATATATCAAAAGGAGTTCTCTCTATTATTCACTTTAATAGCAGAAGTATAAATGCAAACATATCCAAAATAACAGATTACTTAAAACAATTAAATAGAACTTTTACAATAATAGCGCTGTCAGAGACATGGCTCAATGATGATAACACAAGTAATATTCACGTCGAGGGGTATGAATTATATCATATGAACAGAAATAATAAAAGAGGTGGTGGAGTCGCTCTGTTTGTCAATAATGAAATAAAATGTAAATTAAATAATGAAATGTCAATAACAGTTGATAATATTATGGAAATGATAACAATAGAAATAATAAACAAAAATGATAAAAACATAATAATAAGTTGTGTATATAGATCACCAGGAGCAAATATAGAAATATTCACGGATAAAATCTTGGAGCTAATGGAGAAGAGTTTTAATAAAAATGTTTTTTTGTGTGGAGACTTTAACATTGATATGGGAAATAAAACAGATTCAAATAACATAAGCACATTTATAAACTCAATGTACAGTTTAAATATGTATCCAGTGATATCAAAGCCAACAAGA
>JBBPBX010011310.1:7894-51791 GCA_038048925.1 Garcialebias charrua | reverse complement strand
TTTATGCCCCTTTTCCACTTGGTGGCCCGGGTCGGATGTGACGTCATATTTGCGTGCCAAGCGCGCGTTGGAGAGCATTTCCACCTCACAGATGCGCGGCGCCGCGCCAAGATTCCGGACTCATCTCAGAGCAGGTCCGAGGCCGGCTGGCCCGAACCGTGGAGGAGGCTGGACTGAGTTTGAGGAAGTGGCTGCCGTGAGGGAGCAAACACCGAAGGACTTTACAAGATTAACACGGTAAAAACAATTATTTGTATTAAAAATTACAGCACACATGTGTCTTAAGCCGAACTATTCCTTAATAATTCCACGTTGTTGTCAAAACGGCAGGATTTAAAAAAGTAGTTTCGCCACGTGCACGCGCGCGCCCGCGCGCGCACGTGAGCCGTCTTTATTTCTATAATGTAGCTAAATAAACGCTTTAAAAAATATAGTTCATAGCTGACGTTATATCAAGAGGGTGCTTGAGCTTAACAGTTCCTTAATAATTTCACGTTGTGGTCAAATCAGCTGGATTTAACAAAGTAGGTCGACACGTGCACATCACATGCACGCGCGGGTGGGGTCGATCGGCGTTCTTTCTTTTAAATGTAGCTAAATAAAAGCTTAAAAAATATATTTCATAGCTGGCTTTATACCACGAGGGTTCCTCAGGTTAACAAGTCCTTAATGTCACGTTGTGGTCAAATCTGCTGGATTTAAATTGATTTGTTTTGACTAATTCCAAACCTGTTACATGTGCTACGAAAATAAATTATTAAAAAATCGAATTTTAATTCAAATAACTCCAACAGCTTACAGTATGCACATAAACATGTAGTGATTACACTCTGTTGGTTTGAAAAATATCTGTTTTGTGGTTTCTGAGATATAAGATATAATGTGTTAAATACTAGTAGAAAAAAAACAAGCCAGGTCGACACACTTATGTCTATAAAAAATCGAATTTTAATTCAAATAACTTCAACAGCTTACAGTGTGTATATAAACATGTAGTGATTACACTGTGTTGGTTTGAAAAATATCTGCTTTGTGGTTTCTGATATATTTGATATATGTATATATATCTTATAAAATATATCTACATATAAAACTGTTTCTAGACTGAATTACCGGTAACCATGTTTTTCTTTTTTTACAGTTAAGACGAAGAAGTCAACACCAGAATTTATCAACTTTTGTCTTCTGGAGGAAGCACATGAGACAACAAGAAAAAAATCATTTAGGTGTATGCAGTATTTATTTTTGTGCTTTTTTCACTTCTTAGTTTTCATAATAAACTTTTTTTTCTTAAGTGGTCTCATTGAACAATAATTTCCTAAACATATTTTACAATGTTAAGTGTGTACAGTATAGTGTTTGTTTAAAAACATACTGGAAGTTAAGAATATTTTCCATTTGCATTTGACCTTTAAAGAATCATAAGAAAAAAGATTATTAGATTTGAACAGCCATCCATCCATCCTTCCTGATGTCGTGTCATGGGTAGTGCAGCAGCTTTTCCAAGGATGCACAGACGTCAAATACGTCAACATCAACCCATCCATCCATCCATCCTTCCTGATGTCGGGTCGTGGTGCAGCAGCTTTTCCAAGGATGCACAGACGTCGCCATCAACACCGATGAAGCTGTTCTTGGATGCCTAAACGAGTTTCCTGATCAACAAACATTTAATTATTAATACTTTGTTTTTACGTTTAAAGAAACATGCTTTTAATGTTTAACGGACAGTTTAAACCAAATTATCCATTTGCATTTGACTTTGAATTATCCCTGACAAAATATTACCGTTTAAATTTAATGAAATACAAACATTTAATATTACAGGGCCAATTGAAACCTAATTAATTCCTAATCTGTACCTTACTGTAAAAATAGTTTAACTGATTACAGGGCAGTGCGATTGATGTGTTAAGCAATGTTAACAGGATCCTTGTGCATATATGAGAATAATCTTTATTATAAAGAAACAAAATGGAAAACACATGGGTTTAAAACAAGCTGAAAAGTCTATAAAGTAATATTAGAGCATTAAATAGCTCAAGGGACATTACCGCCAACAGGTGGTGAGACAAGGTCTTGCAGGGTGTTCTTCTTCTAACGTTTAGTGGTGGCTAGTAAATAGCTTGAGGTAACACTACCGCCACCACGTGGTAGGACGAGTGAGATTCTACACCCCGCCCACAGAAGGGCTGCAGTAAGTGAATGGAAACAAACCTACATGTGAGCCGAGCCGAACTGAACCAGACCGGACCAGACTGAGCCGCTCTGGGCCGAGCAAGTGGAAAAGGGGCATAAGTCGGCTGGCAGGCCAGAGGGGCCCATTCTGCTGAAGTTATTGTGTTTTTTGTTGTTGTTTTGTTTTTTGTGAGTCAATAAAACAGAGAGGGGCTGTTTTATTTTAGCTTTATTCGTGCTTAAGTGTAACGACATATTTGACTTTATGTCACTCACAGCAGGAAAACATGATTTATGCATGCAACAGAGTTACCAGCTTTTTGTACCGTGCTACAAATAAAGTCTGGATATGAAGAGATCATTCCCCGTACCACGTGGGCAGGTGATCGTGTAAAATCAAGATGTGGACCTGGATCATCAGGCACGCTTTTGTCTGGTGTCCCGGTTCGCCGAGGAGGCTCTGTGTCTGACCGCTTGGTGGGGGACAAACCTGTTTTTGCTCCATGCGTGTTGGGTCCGAGGTGGGGCCGGCGGTTGATTCTACCGGTGCTCGTCCTCATACGTCGGTTGCTTTTGCGGTAGGGCACGTGTTACTGAGCGGTGTCAAGGTTGCGCAGGTTCGCCCCCAGCTGACTCCCTAGGGATGGCGAAGGTTCTCCTGGGAATGCCCACCCGGAGAGCTTCAGCCTGTTTGCGCCTCTGGTCCAGCTTGGTCTGAATTCGATCCAGAGCTTTCCCAAACAAACCTGCCGGTTCTATCAAGTGGTGGAGAAAAGGCAACTTTTGTCCCTTGAGGAGGTCAGTTAAGGTCATCCACAGATGGCGTATCGCGATGACCACTTCAGCCATGCCTCTGCCTTGAGCAACAGCAGATGTTCCCATCATGCATAGCACAAAGTCTGTTGCCCTGTGGTCTTCATGCAGCAAGTCAGCGGCAGCTTGTTTGTCCGTGGTTACATGGAGCTGCTGCAGTTTTTCAGCCAGGTAAGCTTGTATCAACGCGGATGCATTCATCGTGCGCCGCAATTCCCTGAGCTCTGTAGCATTTCTCGAGCAGAGAACCTGAAGCTCGACAAGCTTTGCTGGGGAAAGTTGTTTTTGTCCCGGATGACTTGGGAGCCAGGTGAGACGCCAGTGTGTCCTCAATTTGAGGCATGTTGGCTATTCCCACCTCATCCATCCCGTCCAAGTCGAGAAACTGTGTGAGTGGTAACAGCATGGGAGCTCGGGGCTGAGCCCAGGTGCGAGTCAGCCTCGTGGCGGCCTGCTGCTTTGAGTAAAAATAGTTTCCTACCAGCCTCGTGACCTGTTTGATGAGGTGGAGGTTCTGGCCATGGGATCTGCAACGCGTCCGTTGCTCTGTGACACAGGTCGAACAGAGTAGGGATGGAAAAGTCAGTCTCCGGGAGCACAGGTACCGGGGTGCGGGAGAGATCTTCTCCCTGTTCCTCGTTTTCGACGTCTGCGTCCTCCGTGGAAAATTTGCCTAAGGCTGAAATCGCGATCTCGTCCTCGTTCATCATGCCTCGAGTGTCGAATTCAACTGTTAAGTCCACCATGAGAGCCAGTTCATCAGGGTTGTCATCCCATTCCACTCGTGTGCTGTCTTCCAGAGCCATGTTCTCTAGCTCCGGCATGGGAGTGAGGGGCTCGGTGGTGTATGGGTCCATTGGCGCTGCAGCGGTGCCCATGGCCTTGGCGACGAAGTCCGCCCGGTGCCTCCTCACCGCCTCCAGCATCTGGCTGCAGTGTGGGCAAGAGTCGGGCACATCCAGCGCCATTTTTGCGTGTAACATCCCCAAGCAGACCGGACAGGCCTCGTGGTTGTCCGTCGCTGCGAGTGAGAAACCGTATCCGCTAGGACAGGCGCGCAAGGTTGGACTCGCCGTCCTGATGGTTTTCCTTGGAAGTCTTGTCTTTCGCTTTCCTTTCTCCGGAGGCATGTCCGAGATAAGGCGAGCGAGTCCTTCCAGAATCCTTTTTCTTTTAATTTGTTCATACGTCTCCTCCGTCTCGTCAATTTTGCTGGCTAGCCCGCTACGAATTAGCAGGGGTAGCGGTTCTGACGCAGTTAGCGCCATCGAGCTAAGCAGTCTGTGGAGAGAGGAGAAGAAAATACTTCGGGGTTAAGAGAAAATGTGCCGGACTACCTTTCGCTAGTCCAGTAGTACGCAGGAATAATTCTCTGTGCACTCTATGTAGGGAGCAAGCTCATCTCTGGTTGAGCAATGAAGCAACAGAGAAGTCCCGCGAAGAGAGATAGTTCAGGTTTAAGCGAGGTGAAGGGCAAATAGAGAAAGATGGATGGGCGTCAGCGGCTTAAATACCCAGAGGGCGGGGCCTCTGGCGCAACACTGACACCCTTGCTGTAAAGGCATGAATGTATTGCTTCAGGTAATCGCGCGGGGGCGCATTTCACATAGCATATGTTGCACCGAGAGACATGACTGAAATGAACTATCTATCTATCTATCATCTATCATCTATCTATCTATCTATCTATCTATCTATCTATCTATCTATCTATCTATCTATCTATCTATCTATCTATCTATCTATCTATCTATCTATCTATCTATCTATCTGTCTGTCTGTCTGTCTGTCTGTCTGTCTGTCTGTCTGTCTGTCTGTCTGTCTGTCTGTCTGTCTGTCTGTCTGTCTGTCTGTCTGTCTATATATATTTTATATATATATATATATTTTTTTTTTTTCCAATTAGGGAGAAAATTCAAACCCTCCCTCCTACGCCAATAGACCTTTTACCAGTTGACGTCATCGCGCATGCGCACTCGTATTTTTCCAGAATTTTCCGGAAGTCTGGGGGTGACGCGTCAATACTACTGCCAACGGTCGCGGTGGTGACAAGCTCCGTGGATGGTGGTGATCCGTGGATGGTGGTGATCCAAGCTCCGTGGATTACGTTCCTACATTACATCTTGGATATGGGAAACAGACAAAACAGAGAACAACCTCCCGCAGCAGAATGCTACTGGACAGTTGCTAAGCTAGCAGCTAGCTAGGTCTACTACGAGACCTCGCTGTTCCTCAGTCCACTGCCTGTGTTGAAGTTTCAACCTGTTTCAACCTGCGACATGCAAAGAGATTCTTCCTTCAACCCCCCTGAAGAAATAACAGGTGAATAAAATAGCATAAAACATGCAGCTGTATAAAAATGAACAGACCACTGCACTGTTAGCTGTCATCATTTGAACTCTTTCTGCGTTGAAAAAATATACAGTAGTAGTTTCCACAAGACAAACATGTTTTATTAACATTATTTGAGGTCTGACTTTAAAAACATTTCAGCCATTTCTCTGTTTCTGTAAGTTATTCGCACAGTTTTGCTGGGAGCATCGGTGAAATGCTGTCACAGAAAAAAAAGCAATCCTGTCATCAATGTGTATAAGCATACAGTTTAACTATACACAAGACTGTTTTGTTTATTGTCAAACATGAATAAATACTTTGTTTTACAGCAGCAACTGGCCAACAACTCCTTGCTGACAAAGGGTTTGATGTCAAGTCAGAGGTGGAAAAAGAGAAGCTAGTCTGTTCAACCCCCCTGAAGAAATAACAGGTGAATAAAACAGCATCAAACACTGTGCACAGTTTTGCTGGGAGCATCGGTGTACGGTGGCCCTGAGGTGCAAAACACATTAACAAATAAGTGTTTAGCCTTATTTGTTAATGTGTTTTGCTAGGGTTGCCAACCGTCCCTTGAAAAACGGAATCGTTCCGTATTTAGAAACAAAAGTACGTGTCCCTTACTGATCTATTACGGGACGCACTTTGTCCCGTAATATCGTGAGAATCAAAACTATTCTGTCAACGTCAATGGAGTTGATCAATAATGATGCGCTTTTATGTCAATTATTACGGTTAAGAAGCCGCTCTGCTCTGTGACCAATGAGCTGACAGCCCTTTACACACGTGATTGAAACTACAGAATCCGGCTCATCTCATTGGTCCAGTCTTGGCTGTTTACGGAAGACACGGCAGCGAGTCAGCGACAGCATTTGAAGAAGAAAGCAGCATGGACGCAAGCGGCAGCGGCAAGCATTCAGGTGATTTAAACAGTGAACATAGATCACCTTCGAGCCTGACTACTCCCCCCAGGAAAAAAAAGAAACGGCTGCAAAAATACAGAGTCGAGTGGGAAAAGGAACGTGTGGCTGGAACGCGTGAATGATAATGGCTACAAAGCGAGCTGTACTGTCTGCAAGCGTACTTTTTCTGTAGCCCACGGTGGACAGTGTGATGTGAAACAGCATGCTTCTGCAGTTGGACACATAAGAAACGTGAAAGACAACAAAACCAGGAGAACCCTTGACCAATTTGTTCTGCACCGGGCAACACCAGAGGCAGATATGGTATGTAAATATATATATATATATATATATGAATATTATTGTAATAAACAAGTAGAATTGAAANCTGTTGTGGAAGTCTCCAATGTTCTTCAGGGTTTCTTCCAGGTGATGGACATATTCTGTATGGTTGTCCTGGAGCCAAGGAATGAAACCTTTCCATGCAAGCCGCATCAGTGCCTCATACACAAGCTTGTGGACTCTAACTGCTCTGTTGTACTTGCGGCCTTCCATCAGCCCAGCCACTGATCCTTGTGCAATGACCCCAGATTCCACACACAGGTCGCTGAGCCCTGCATCTTGGAACCACTTACCGATGATGGAGAGGAGATTGCAGATTGTGTGGAAAACACCCATTCTGATGATGATATTCTTGAATTTGTCATGTTTCCACACTATCTCAGCAGCCTTAGCAAATAGTGCTTGGTCAAACACACACACTATTTCCTTCAGTTGTAAGGACTGCATGATGCGAAGTGTTTGCTCCAGCACTTCATTCACAGTGGACATCTCTGTTGCAGGGGCATTTATAGTAGGAAGATAGCCCACAGTATCCTGGGAAACAGTGATGTTGTTGCGAATCTGGATGTTGAAACCAGTCCAACTGCTGATGGTCTGGTTATCAGGGTCCGACATGCGAGTCAGAAGCCAGATATGGTTTAATACAGATTTGTTGTTTATTGACCTTACACTATGACCTTGACCTTTATCAAGTGACACTGTGATTTTATGATATGGCAAATTCCATTATGAAGACTTTATAAAATTCTTCATAATGGAATTGGCCATATCATAAAAACACCTTTTGCTTACAAATAGCACATAATGCTATGTTATGAAAAATAACATTTTCGCTATCTCCACGAGATAGACACATAGAATCATAGCTGCAGTACACATATATGAATATTATATATTTTCTGAGAGCTAAGAATATTCTGAGTTAGAAAAAAGACATTTGGTGCATTTAAAGCCATTTTAATAATTAAAAAAACACTTATTTTTTCACTAAACTCTCGGTCATGTGCTCATTCAGTTTGCACTGCTTCTGATATTTGCACTAATGTTTGTATTACATTACTGCCTATAGTCATACTACTGTTTACATTCACTGTTTACATTTATTACTACTGTTTACATTTACACTACTTTTATATCTACACTACTGCTGATACATATACAGTATTCTCTGACTAGCCTTATTTAAGGATGCCCAATGTGCCTTACTGCATATGCCACTTTGCCTCTATACCAACATCAACTACCTCATACATATACTGTGTACATTAACTCATATGCTGCTTTGCCACTCTTTGCAAATGTCAATGCTAGAACCTTCAGTTTATTTTATAGATATACTTTTTATACTTTTTATACTACTATGCAAAAACTCAGTATTTCACTTTTATTATTTCATTTTATGCTTATGTTCATTAAATGTTTAGTGTTTTAGTGTTGGTGTAAATTTTCATACTTTTATAAGCAGGACAGAGGTCTGTTTAAGAAAGATACATAATTTTCAAAAGATATGTTTGTTTCTGGCAATTCTATTTGCACTAAAAATAAATGGTTAATTGTGTAATAATTTGTTTATACATATTTTTATAATTCAAAAACAAATCCAAATGGATTCAGGTTGATTTCAAAGTGAGGAGGGGCAGGCAGGGTGTGTGTGTGTGTTGTGTGTGTGTGTGTGTGGGGGGGGGTGACCAGCCCTGCCGAGAGGTGTCCCTTATTTATTTTTCAAGGAGTTGGCAACCCTAACGGAGCGCTGGTCCAACACACCAGAAGACCAGGAAATCTGATGGGACTCGGGCAGCAACGTAAAACCTGGCTTTAATTCTCTCGTGACAACCTGAGGCATTGTTCATTTCACTCTTCGGAGAGTGAGGAGGAGAAGGAGGAGGGAGGAGGGAGCGATTACTTGACTTTTGGGGGGAAAAAAACAAAAGAAAACTCCAGATAAGGGATTAAGAAGGGGAAATTAATAAATTTGTGTCACATTCCTATAAAACAGTCCTGCATCGCTTTGCATCGCTTTGAATGAGAACATGCGTCTGCTCGCTGGCTGCGCTGGGACAGGTGGGGGCGTGGGTTAGGGGCCAAAAACTCTGCCCCTTCTGTTCTCTGATTGGTCCGGTCAAAAATCGGCCGGAGAAATCGTTGTTAATGGGAGAAATCCCAGACTGTGCAGTGAAGGGAAATGAGAATTGAGCGGAGCTGTGCAGGAAGGCGAGGGCCAGGCTACCTGCAACTAAGAAGTGTGTGATGACTGAACTCTGAAATTTTCCAGGGACCTGTCCCACCTGGGGGAGCAGGTCCAAGAAGAGGTTGTGAGTAATGAGGACAAATACAGCCACACTGCTGCTACTGTTGTTATTGAGATGATTTTCTCCACCGCTGGAGATATTCACTGCAACTAGATCTGTGCTTTTAGCAGAAAATGTGAACAAGTTGGTCTTTTTGGACAAAAACTTAAAACTTGATCAGTTAGATTGTAAACGTTCTGTTACTGCTTATTGTTCTGGTTCTGACTGTTATTGTTTTTATTAAGATTTTTATTATTGTTAGTATAGTTTATTTAAAGAGTGCCGTTTATTTAAAATATCACCCAAATGGGTCGCATTTATTTATTTTTATACAAACGTATTGCTTACTTGGCATATTTTCAAAATAAACATTTTGTAAGTCTTTATTTTGTCTTTTTTTTTTGTACCGAAAATTAACCGAACCGAATTTTGATTTTAGTGTACTGTTACACCCGTAGAAGATGGTGATTGTGAAGGTAAAATTGTGTGTGTGTGTGTGTGCGTGCGTGCGTGCGTGTGTGTGTGTGTGCATGTGTGTAACATTGTCTTTATTGTTCATGTGTTTCAGTGGTTCCTGCCTCTGTTAAGAGCTCATTAAGAAGAAGAAGCTCCTCAAGACTGAAGGCCTGATGTGGACCAGCAGGACCCAGAGCCTCTTATCATAAAGTGGAAAAAAAGACCCTTAGACCAGTCTGGTGGGTGACCAACTCAATATGGAGGAGACAGATATCAGATTTTAGGTCCCTACAGTTTCTTTAAAGAGTGAGGAGGATAAAAGAAAAATTAACAGGAACCCAGATTTAAAGATTCACAAAGGAAGTTCCACCTCTTCAAAGACTGACGTTAACGAGAATGATGGAGGATGGTGAAATGACCGATCCTGACTCTCTGCTAAAGAACTCATCAGACTCTGAATCAGAACGTGAAGACTGTATGAAAGACAGGAAGGAGAGCAGGGCTCCTGAATCAGAAGTAAAAACTGTCAACAAATCTTTGAGCTGCTCTGAGTGTGGTAAGCAGTATGTCAGTAACCAGACTCTTCAAAGACACATGACAAGTCATTCAGGAGTGAAATCTTCAAGATGTCTGCTTAATAAGAAATGTGTTGGAGAGAAGAAAAATGTAGAGTCATGCAGGAAAGTCCATGCAAGACCAAAATCATTAAGCTGTGATGACTGTGGTAAAATATTTACTTCCAAATCAAATTTAAACTCACACATGAGAGTCCACACAGGAGACAAGCCATTTCCTTGTGAACTTTGTGGACATAGATTTAGTCATAAGGCAAGCTTAAACTCACACATGAGAGTCCACACAGGACACAAGCCGTTTCCTTGTGATCTTTGTGGACAGAGATTTAGTGAGAAGACAAGTTTAAACAAACATATGAGAGTCCACACAGGAGAAAAGCCATTTCAATGTGATCTTTGTGGACTAAGATTTAGTCAGAAGTAGGTTTAAACTCCCACATGAGAGTCCACACAGGAGACAAGCCATTTCCTTGTGATGTTTGTGGACTTAGATTTAGTCATAAGTAGGTTTAAACTCGCACATGAGAGTCCACACAGGAGAAAAGCCATTTCCTTGTGATGTTTGTGGACTTAGATTTAGTCTTAAGTCAAGTTTAAACTCGCACATGAGAGTCCACACAGGAGACAAGTCGTTTCCTTGTGATTTTTGTGGACATAGATTTAGTCTTAAGACAAATTTAAACTCACACATGAGAGTCCACACAGGAGACAAGTCGTTTCCTTGTGAATTTTGTGGACATAGATTTAGTCATAAGACGGATTTAAACTCCCACATGAGAGTCCACACAGGAGACAAGCCGTTTCCTTGTGAACTTTGTGGACATAGATTTAGTCATAAGGAGGATTTAAACTCCCACATGAGAGTCCACACAGGAGACAAGCCGTTTCCTTGTGAACTTTGTGGACATAGATTTAGCCAGAAGGATATTTTAAACTCACACATGAGAGTCCACACAGGAGACAAGCCATTTCCTTGTGATCTTTGTGGACATAGATTTAGTCTTAAGACAAATTTAAACAAACACATGAGAGTCCACACAGGAGACAAGCCATTTCCTTGTGAACTTTGTGGACAAAGATTTAGTCAAAAGAGAAATTTAAACAGACACATGAGAGTCCACACTAGAGTGGAAACTTTCTACCAAAAAATATTAAAATAGGTATTATAGTCCATGAGATGCAACTGGTGTTTTAACACCCAAATCAAATTAATTTTGATTTTGTAAAATATATTCTGTAACAATTTTTGAACAAGTTCCTAATCTATGATTTGCTCCTAATTTCTCAAGAATACTTTAAAAACGAACTAATTAAACCTTAGATCATAATTTGGACTATAGATGTTGGTTCTAAAATACTGGTTCAGTGGTTATGCAATATGTGGCGAGAACCAACCAACCAATCAAATTGTTTTTTCAAACAGTCAGACCCCATGAAATGTTGTTCATGTAATTCCTGAGGGAATTGTTATTTAATCAGCTAGTTACTTGGTTAATTAACAAATTTCTCATGCAGATGAACTAATTGTGTTTTAATTAAGGATGGCGCTGATCCGGTATCAGTATTGGCCTCAGCCTCCTATACCATCATAATTTACCTATCGGATTTTTCCGATACAATCTGCCGAGATTTCCGATCCATGATGGATTTCTATGTCTGCTGAAACATCTCCAGATGTGATTCCCTGCCGGCTGCTCTGCAAGGCGAGGAATCAAACTATGGAATGTATTTTCTGAAGGAAATTAATTTCATAGTTTGAAGCCAGCTAAAATGCGAGTAAATACTTGAGGCCTGAGAGCAGCACTGTGGCTAACGGCTAACCAACTTTTTTATTTTTAATTAAGAAAGCAAGGAAAAGAAAGAAAGTAAGACCACAAAACAAAAATCCACAAAAAGAGCACAAGGCAAACACAGCCAACCGCCGTCTGCAATCCTGCGAAGTACATGACAGAACATAGCAACAAAACACATATGCATAAAAGACACACAATATCCATGACTTTGCAGTAGATTATTATAAATAAATAAAATATATATATATATATTTATGTACACATACATATATATATATGTACACATACATATATATATACATACATATGCACATACATACATTCATATACCCATCTACATATCCACATATGATTCCTGAGTGTGTACATATACATCCCTGCATCTATAAGTGTGTGGTTGTAAGCATGCATATATGAATAAGGCTTCTCTAATAGAACATTCAATAGTGATTGTGAAGCATCAGAGATCCGCCCCCCAACACCCGAGGTGTGTTCCTCTTGTTTAGTCTGAAGTAGGCTGTCTAATATCAGTCAGCTGCGCTCAGTCTGCCCGTCTCGGAGGAGGAGCAGACTGAGTGCAGCTGACTGAAATCAGACTGCCTGCTTCGCTGCTGGATTGAATATTTGCAGTCAAGATATAGTTTCCATTTACCCTCCAGGATGTATTTATCAGTACAACAGTAGACAATCATAAAAAAGCATATGAACTGGAAAAATATAAGAAAATTATTTAAATAAATAAATAAAAACGAAACAAAACAGCTACATTATAAAGCGATGTAAAATACTAACATCAGGAACATGTCTGTGTTGGTTTTTGCCATGAATTTAGCAGATGTTTGAAGCCATTAATCACTTTAATATCCACTTCTTTAATATCCACTTCAGCATATTATTTTTATGCTATTAGTGCTTAGTGTATATTTAGTTGATGTTTTTCTTCGTTCATATCTTAGACCTTATTACTGTTTTTCTTTTACATTTTGTTGTGGGATGTAACTGGGACCCTGTGTACATAATCTCATTCCACCCCATGTACCACATGTTGTGTGTATGACAGTAAAACTCTACGACTGACTGACTCTGACTTTAAAGCTAGGAATAAAAACATGCTTTGTGTTAGCAGGATTTAATTCTAACTTTGAAACTTATCCAACATTAAAACTTACCTCAAGTTGCGTTTTTGGACATGCATGCTTATGTTTGTACAAATTGTACTTGCCTGTAGAGAGGAGATTATTACAGCCTCATATAAAATCAATAATGTTGATTTTATTGGACTTGTATTGGTATCGGTCGACATCCAGATTTAGGTATCGTGATCGGATCAAACGTTTAAAAAAAAAGTTGATTCCCTGCCTGCTTTAAACCCTTGTACTGTATTTTCCATTTTAGTATAGATTTTTACAATAAAGATGGATTAAAAATATCTTCACTTTTATTATTTAGATAGCACAAGGTTCATGTTAAAATTGCAAAACGTCACATTGTGGTCTTTGAAACTGCTTTTACAGCTACATACTTGAAAACAATTTGGTTATATTTGGTCCTTAAATGTTAAAGGTTTGTCTTTCATTAAATTTAAAAACATTAAAGTATTACTTATTAATTAGTCAGTTGGTCTGCGAATGCCGTGGGGTCCTCCTAGAAGAGCTGAAGAGGTGGTTGTTGATGTCTGTATCTCCCTGGTAAAGCTGCTGCCCCAACGACCCGGAAGCAGAAGATAATGGATGGATGGATGATGGAGGAGACCATTAAACAGCATGAGTGGTCAGTTCAGTTGAACACCTGCCTGTTTGCTTCAGATCAGCTGTTCAAATCTCTGCAGGTTCAAATAAAAGGTGCACCAGGTCTTTCAGCTGAATCTCTCAGGGGCCACGGTCGATAACATAACTGTCCTTTCTGAATTTTTGACTGTTTTTATCTGACTTCATCCTAGAATCAAAAAAATTGTAACGTAATAACAGTTGAGCAGATTCTGGTAATCTTTTCTTAGGATTCATTAAAGGTCAAATGCAAATGGAAATTTTTCTTAACTTCCAGTATGGATTTAAACAAACACTATATACACTTATCATTGTAAAATATGTTTAGGAAATTTAATGTTCAAGGACACCACTTGAGAAAAAAAGTTTAATAGGAAAAGTAACAAATAAAAATGTATAAAAATAAAAATACTGCATCCAACTAATGCTCAGTGTTGCCAGGTGAGAAATGTAGGATTATTGTACTAGAGACATAAAATTATCGTATTCTGAGGGAAATTATTGTACACCTGTCATAACCAAAATAACAAGTCTATTAATGCGCTATGGTCATTCTAGTGTTGAATAGTGTCTAACAAGCACTCACAGCTTTGTGGCATCAGTACGGATGGGAACTAATGAGCCATAGATCTGTAACGAGCACCCCCCCCCCCCCATCTTGTTGTTTTGTTTTATGGTGGTTGGCAGACCAACTGTAAGGTGCATTACCGCCACCTACTGAGCTGGAATGGGGGCAGGAGATAAACAGGAAAAAATTATAATTCTGTAAAATTGATTTAATAACTCAACTAAATTATCTATTGAGTTTGTATTTTTCAAGAAAATAATAATTTGATCTTTAACTTTACTGATATCACTACTAAAACATCCCTAATTGTACATTTAATATTCATTTATTTTTGGAAATGCATCCTTTCTGTTTTGTACCCTGGACATTCCATAAAGACATGTTGAACCGTTTCAGGGAGATTGCTGGTGCACTTGTCACATAGTCCTGTTGCAAACTTTCTAATTATTTTAAGAGATTTATTAAGGCCTGTGTGTCCTGTTCTATTGTACCACTGGTACATTTTCATTTTAAAATCCCTTCTTGGTCTACTGCCTTCACACATCTCCTCCTACATGTCTCTGCGTGAGTGCAGCTACAGCGTGCACTCTCAGGACATGATTACCTGCAGTGTTCCCTCAGTGAGGACTGAACTTGGAAAAAGGGCCTTCTCCTATTCCGCTCCTGTTTCCTGGAATATCTTACAAAAAGATCTGAAGCTCTTGACCTCTCTAAATGGCTTTAAGAATCTGTTGGACTCCTGGCTAGAACCAATACAGACATGTTCCTACATTTGCCTTATAATCTAGCTGTTTTGCTACTTTGACATTCTATTAGTTAAATTTGTTTAAAAAATAAATAAATCTGTATGCCTCTTATATGAATGTCTATTGTTGTCGCTGTTGTCATTTTTTTTAAAAACAGGTCTCTCTTGTAAATGAGTTCTCGAGGCTCAATGGGATTAACCTGTCTAAATAAAGGTTGAATGAATTGTGAGTAATTAGAATTAGAAGTTCTACTGTTCAAAATATTTCTGTGATAATTCAATCATGTTTCCAATCATTTTACAACAAGCTGTTTGGTTTAATACCACTGTAAATCAATTTTGAAAGTTTATTATCAAATTTCATACTTGATTATGTAAAAGCTTTTGTTTCATTTTGCTGTATTTCCTTACCGGTATTTTATTTTACTTTTAATTACAATAAAGCTTATGATTGTGGAATAGTTTGCATCCAGTGTTGTTTTCGTTAACATGACGATGACGTAAATTTTTCGTCAACGCCCCCTTTTTTCATGACAATAATGAGACGGTAACTAAATAAACATTGCTCTTTAATGATTAAAACGTGACGAAATGTGTGTGAGTTTTCGTTGACGAGACGAGACTGAACGAAAATGTTAGTCGGTGGTCCGTCAATAATTTATATTTCTGCCCATAATTATATTCTGTGTCGGAAAGTCAGCTGTTTGGACATGCCCACCATCGTGGTGCTGAATGCGCCACGGCCACGCGCTCACCTGTGACTTCCTTTTCAACCTGGACCATGGCAGAAGCTGCACGTTGCACGAAGGGGCTCGGTGAGTGGCCGCAAGCCCAGAAAGGATTTATGGACTGAGAAGAACCGAATGTGTCGTGGTCGAGGGAGACGGAGGTAAATGTGGATTAAAACTTGGTGGGAAAAACACTACGAATCTGAAGCGACACCTGAAGGCTAACCACTCTGATATTTTTTCAAAGGTAAGTTAGTTACAACTACCACTATTTTTGTAATATTTATACAATGTTACTTGACAAACCAAACGGGTTGTGACACAATTCACAAATCCTGTTTCGTGTAAACTTAATGTTTTTTTTAATTGTTTTTTTAATATAAATCCTGTCCTTGTTTGTGCACGTGGATGATAACTTTGTGCTATTAGCTTGTTTGTTCTAATATAACGTGTTACGTGTAAAACATGCAGGGATGTGTGGCTGAAAGGCTGTGTTTGAGTGACTGAATATCAAACCTGTGATTATCCTGTTTGTCTGTTAGCAAAATATCACATTAACTACTGGACCAATTCGTATGAGACTTTCAGAATCTTATCAATATTGTTTTTTTTAATATAAATCCTGTCCTTGTTTGCGCACGTGGATGCTAACTTTGTGCTATTAGCTTGTTTGTGCTAATCTAACGTTGGCTACTGTTACGTATAAAACATGCAGGGATGCTAAAACATGTAGGGATGTGTGGCTGAAAGGCTGTGTTTGAGTGACTGAATATCAAACCTGTGGAGCCAATCCTGTTTGTCTGTTAACAAAATATCACATTAACTACTGGACCACTTCGTATGAGACTTTCAGAATGTTATCAATGTTATTTTTTTTTAAATAAATTCTGTCCTTGTTTGCGCACGTGGATGCTAACTTTGTGCTATTAGCTTGTTTGTGCTAATCTAACATCGGCTACTGTTACGTGTAAATCATGCAGGGATGTTAAAACATGCAGGGATGTGTGGCTGAAAGGCTGTGTTTGAGTGACTGAATATCAAACCTGCTGCCTGCCTGTTCTAACTGAGTTAACTTAACAAAGAGTCACGTACACACAGAGCCACAAAACATCAGATCTTCAGGAGACAGCCATGGGGCATACTCTCTCTTCTAATTTCTAAGACATTTAAGCTTCTTTCTGCTATTTTAGATAATATATAGAATAATATTCAGCTGTTTTTAGCTAATTCTTGAACAAATTGCATTCACACATGCATTTTCACAGGAAATGCAATTTCTCTACAACAAGCCCATTTCTTCCAGTGAAGAGACATTTTACAGAATTTCAGAGCAAATTAACATTTTGGGGGAGGGATGTTTCTGCGAGCACAAACAAAGCTCAGGTCGGGCCCCTAGGGTTTTTTTCTTGTATCAACATTGTTCTTCACACAATAGCATTGGGGAGGGGGGCACACAAAATGGGATTAAAATTCCTCAAACTAATTTGACAGTTTCCGGTAAGTAAAAGGATTTCTCCTTCTGTTCTGGGAGTGCAAAACAAATTAACGTACTCAAATTAATTTGTAAAGACTAATATGTTGTTTTTTTAAAAGACTAAAACTAGACTTAAAATTTTAAAGTTTTTGTCGATTAAAACTGGACGAAAACCATTAAATATAGAAATGACTACAACTAACTAAAACTAAGAAGTATTTTAGTCTAAAAGACTAAAACTGAAATCAAAATGGCTGTCAAAAACAACACTGTTTGCATCCTGGTAATATTTTGAGTGGAATACTGTATACTGATTTATTTTCGATAGAACAAAACATCTTATTTTTAATTTGAGACCTAATTTTGAAGATCTTACATCAATTTACATCAAATTGCTGGTGCCCTGCTACAAGTCCAAATTCTTAGTTTACATGTGTTCAAATGTTCCATAAATCAACCAGAAATGGACCTTTAGATGACAGTTGAACAAACATTTAGTGACCACCATCATTATTAGTGTTTTTACATCACAAATCAATTTAGATTCAATTCTGTAAGACCGATGACATTTCATTGTTTCACTTCAATTAGTTTTTGCTGTCTAGATAAAGAACCATTAAGAGGGAGGAGTGGGATCTCTCCAAAACTTTTGATCTTCCATGTTTCCCTGAAAACGGTCCTCAGAGGGATGGTGAAACCCTGACGACTCTCAGGTTCCAGCAGATGTTTCTTCCATTGTTAGGCAGGATTCACAGTTTTCAGGTTTTCCAGCTCACACTTTTTATTCTTTGTATATGTAACGGGTGTCAGAATCCCGGACCCGTTAGCAGCAGATGAAGCTGGAAAAACAACAAGTAAATGAGCACAGGGAGACGCAGTCTGTGTTGCTCCAGTTTCTCTCAGCTTATTCTTTTATTGAACAAACCAGCTCATTTAATTGCCAATACAGCCCAATTTATAGTTCAGTAATTTACTGTATATGTACTCTATGTAGACATTTTCCATCATAGACATAAACATCAACATTAACTTTCCTTTAAACAGGAATAATCCCATCAACATCATATTTTGTCACAATTCCCTCAGGCAACATGTACCTTCAATTCACTGCACTTTATATGCATATTTATTCACACACAGTGACATATTTCATGGGCATGTATGTTACAATTATTGCAAACTGGCATAACTATCTTTGAATTCAAACTACTTTAAATGAATGCATTAAATCACAGTTTAACCTTCCCAACACTGTGTTTAGAACATAAATAAACCACACAGCCTGATAACAGTACAATACTCATACCAGGGAATATATATATATACATATATATACATCCCTACTTACTTTACAAGTGATTACCATTAGTAATTCAGTGGTTGCACCTAACTGCCTGCTCAACTGCCGCTCAACTGTCAGTGCTAACCAACTAGCATTACAGCCTTTTGGCTACTTATTCAAAATAAACTCTTCTAATATATATTTTCACACATTGACACATTTCTCTAAGCATTTTGCAAACAGTATTGAATGAAGAAAGTACTTGGTTAAAATGAACTTGAAGGTTATTCTCACCTGGAAAAACAACAAGTAAATGAGCACAGGGAGACGCAGTCTGTGTTGCTCCAGTTTCTCTCAGCTTATGAGAAACGGCTGAGCAACAGGCAGCTCAAAGTCCCCAAGCGCCACCTACTGGTGAGATACCGTCATTACACTCCTTTTAACAACAAATAAAATATCATAACCCCATAAACATTTAAACATTTAAAGAAATGCATGTTTGTTTGTTTTTCACTTTTGTGAGCACACACCAGTGGGCATCACACACTCCCGGCAAAAATTAAAAAATGGCTCTGACATAAAAAAAACTTTAAACAGATTGTCCTTAAACCCAATTTCACCAACTAAACCTTCTCAACCACATAGCAATCTGGGTGGAATGCTCACAAACGGTGTATGGTAAATATGATGTTGCCATGGATGTTGAGTACACAAAAAAGAATTTGGGTACTGCACACTCAGTGAAGAACTAGGTAAATATGAATATTGCATTGGGTGAACAAAAACTGCATTCAGATTTGCATGTGACTGTACTGATGGCTCCCCCAATGAGTCATACGTGAGGAAGTGCCTGGGCCTTTTATTGCGTGTTGACCTCCTGACCTCTGTCTGATCAAGTTCAGTAGGAGGGATCATGAATTGATTTTCAGGCTCTGGTCCTACGGATCGGTTGATCTCCTCCTCTTCCACAGGTCTGGGCGAGACAGGTATGGTTGCGTCCATGTCTTGCTCAGGTGCATCGTTTAGAGATTCCAAGATGGCTTCTGGTGAATATTCAGTAGGTGCCTGATTTTCATCCCCAACTGTTTCAGGGGTTCTCCCAGAAGTTTGAGACAAAGTTGTCTGAGGCAACAGAGATGTCTCGTATGGAAACCTTTGCTCAGTTCTTTGTACTGGTAACCTAAGCCAGTATCCTGAGGGGAAATTATCATCTGAATCAGATGTTTCACCATTAATCTCTTCCCTCTCTGTTCTTGTGTCCTTTCCTTGCCTTTGTTTGTGGGTCTGTTTTCTGGCAGGAACCAACTTTGTTTGGTGCAGTGTCGCTTCCACAGGTAGGTCGTTTACCAGCATAAGGAGGTTGCGATGCAGTGTCCTGGTCTTCCTCTGGTCTCCTGATTCAGGGCACTGTTCAGTCCACACATAGTCTTGGTTCTTCTGGGGCACCCACACTGGGGTCATAGGACTCACAGGTGCCATTGTTGCAGCAATCTGGCTGGCCTGAGGGGAGGTGTGCTTGACAGCTGTGACCCGAGGTTCCGTGTAGCGGGCCGCAGGACCCATAAGAGCGTGATCAGGAGCTGTGGGTAACAGTGGAATGAGAGGGCCCTCCTTAAAACTCCATGTCCCCACAGCTAAATCCAACTGGCACCCCGCAGCCCTTAAAAAGTCCAGCCCCAATATGCACATGTCCTGCACATCTGCTACCCACACAGGGTGGGTGATAGATCGGCCACCCACATTAACAGTCATTGTCCCCCTCCCCTTCATAGGTGCCATGTCCCCTGTGACTGTGCGCAGCTGCACTGTGGTGGGTTGGATACGAGTCCAGTCTGGTACCACATCAGGCCTCACTAGCGTTACCGTGGAGCCAGTGTCAATCAGGGCCGTGCATGGGATCCCTTCCACAGAGACTGGGACATAACAAAAGTCCCCAACACACGTGCGGCCAACCATCACAACCCTGGTCGCTTGGTCTGGGGCTGAGTCCGTTTCAAAGGAATTCTGGGCTAGGGCCCTCTGTCTGAGCTGTTGGGACCTGCCCGCTGGCGATGAAGGTGTGGAGGTTACAGTAGGGATCTGCGATTCCTCCCCCCCGCAGACCCCGTGTCGTTTCCCTGCGTCTTGACTGTTTTAGGACACTGCCTCAGGAGGTGTCCCGGTTGGCCACAGCCCCAACAAACAGCTGGGGGTGCGGAGGAGTCCCGCGTCAACTGTAGCGCCACTGCTCGGATCATTTCTGTCAGCTCCGAGACCCAAGCAGGTTTCTCCTGGTTCAGCTCTGCCCCCTCCGCAGATCTGCATGCCGGTGGTTGTCCTCTCAGGTCGTTTCCCGCTGCTACTCCCAGCAAACACTCTCTCTCCACTGCTAAGTCCAATGCGTCTTGCAGGGATCGGGGGTGCATCAGCTGAACCTGCACACGCAGCTCCGGTGGTGCCAGGGCTCTGATGAACTGATCTTTTGCTAGTTCATTCTGAACCCCTGACTGCATGTGTGAATAGGCTCTGCGTGTGAGGCTCTCAATGTCATTAGCCAAAACACGCAGGGGTTCACCCGGCAACCTGCTCCTGTTGCTGAGTTTATTTTTAAAAATGTCTGGTTGCACACATTGTCCAAACCGCCTCTTTAAAGCTCCAACTAGTGCATCATAGTCTTTTCTGTCCTCTGAGCTTAACAACAACAGGCAGTCCAGTGCATCATCTTGTAGACAGAGAGCCAGCTGCAGGGCTTTATGCTCCTCTGTCCACCTCCCTGCATGAGCCAGCAGCTCAAACTGTGCATGGAAGGCCTCCCAGCTGGACCTACCAGAGTACTTGGGCGTCTTCAACGGGACAGTGACGTTCTGGACGACGCTGACGTAACTGTCATGGCTGCCGCCATGTGAGGCTTTTGGCGCGCTTGGAGAAAATGGCGTCGACGGACCCGCCCCCCCGCCGGTACGTCCTGCTTCAGCAACCACGCTCGCTGCTGCAGAGCTGCGCAGAGCAGCCATCGCCTGAGTTATTTTAGCGAACTCCTCTCTCCGGGCCTCCTCTTCCTCTTCTCCCTCCGCTTTAAGCTTCACTCGGGAGAACGCTCCGTCCATAATGATGTCGCGGTTGGAGGCGATGAGCCAGTAGTACTCACTCAGCTCGATAGCGTTGGTTTACTTCTGACACCAATGTAATGACGCCAACACAGCAGACGGAGTCCAGCCAAACGGGGTTTATTCAGAAACAGGGACGAGCTGCTATTACCGAGGCTGCAGCTCACGCCTCAAAAGAAAACGCGGTACACACGTGAGCGAACACACTTCAAGCTGCCTGCTAACAACAACACACGCTCCGGCTCTTCTTCTTCGTCTCTCTTTTTCCGGTCCCTCCTCCCTGCTCCTACCCCTCTCCTGCCCCCACGACCAGTCCAACACATGAGGGCGGGGGACAACAGAATCACAACAGCTCAACAGAACACATTACAACTCAACAAATACACAGAAACACTTGGACCCAAAGCAGAACCAACACAGGGTCGTTACAATACATTTTATTTTTGTAGCACTGACAGAAATAATTTCCAATGAGCTGTAGTTGTTTTGAAGTAAATGTGTTTAATTTATCTGTTCACTTTGTGTGATTTAAATTTTGTAAGACAAACCAAAACTGAAAGTTTGACTTCCTGTTTTAACTTTCTTCATTGTAACAGATGTTTCTTTACTGCCCTCTGATGGTCACTGCTGTAATTACATCAAAGTCTTTGAAAAATACTGAAAATACTTTTAAAATGTTTTACAATGAAAGTCAGCTTCACGTTAATATTTTATTTTAAACTTGTGTTTTATTTATGTTTTTAAAGTAGAATATTGCTAATACAATATTTAAACTAAATTTAAATTACATTTAATAAGTCATGATGCATGCTCAATAATCCAGGTAAATTAGTCTAAAAAGGTTGAGTCTGGTCCGCTGAATTCATCACTTCATGTTCATCCAGTGAAGACTTGGAGGGAGTTTCTTTAAAAGCTCCTCATTACAAACTATGAAGTCAAACATGAAAATGTTCTCATCCAGTGTGAAAGAGTTGACTCCGGTAGTTTTCCACATATATTCATGTGTAATTCTGAAATGTGTCTACAAACTGTGTGTAAACAGAGCACTCAGCTGAATGTGACAAACATCATGTGGAAACTGGAGTCACATGATGGAGCTCCATTTGTCTGCTGGAGTCTGTGGAGGTCAACAAATATGGAGGAATGGGACAAGCGTAGAATCTCCTAGAAGACGTTTAGGTGGAAATATAAGAATGAATCTGCAGCTAAACGCTAAATAAAAGAGACAAAATGAGTAAAGCAGCTATAATAATAATAAAACAGAAGTCATCATTTATCTGCTGCCAAACTTTACTCAACAAATTAGAACATAAACACAAAGTAACAAATTCAAACTGTTCTCCATCACAAACAACTTTTCCACACACGTCAACATTGTTCACCTGTTTTCTGTCACTTCGGCTGTTTCCGTAGCTAAACAAACACATGCTAGTTGGCAGCTGGCTCCATTTTGGTTGATAATTCTTTAATGAGGAATGCATTAACCATGGAGATGAGAACAAAGTTGAAGGATTTAGTTTTTGACCATAGGTTTTTTTTTCATTTCAAGAAATCCATCAGAGGTTCGAGTTGAGTAAATCAGTGAACAACAACAGATCCAATGATTTTAGCAGCTCAAGTCTTTTTTCATTGACTCCTTTAAGAATAGATTTGGACTTGTTCTTAAATGTTGTGTTTGAACACCTTCACTTTGTTGTTTTATGGATGTTATTTTGGAGTTTGTTGTTCAGCACATTGGTCAACTCTTGTTGTTTAAATCTGCTTTATTAATAAAGTTGATCTCATTTGATTCATGGATCAGCCTGTATTCTATATTTATACAACATGTAATGATGTTACACAACTAGTTGATGTTTTTTCTAAGAGAATGTCTGAACTTTAGGACTTGATGACAGTTTTTCTACCTGATTGTTGTTTATTTGATGAAGAAATGTGATCTGATCTCTCTGTGATTTAAATGTGTCTGGAATGACAAAAAGAAAAAAGAACTTGAACAAGTTTCTGTCCACAGTCATGAAGTAATCATGAAGGTAACCACGATATTGTGTCTTTAAACACGTACGGTGCCACCCAGATGTAAAGGATTTGATGGAGGTCAATATTACTACTGACCTCTTTACCTTAATCAATTTACTTATTCAGATTGAATAGTAATTTCACGGATTCTTTTCTTTTTCAGTTTACCCAATATTTCTGTGATCTTTATGATGGATAAATAGCCATAACACCATTAAGTGACAGAAAACGTTGACTTTAGTTTGGTATGCCAGGAGACACTACCATTTATTTAAAATAAATCAACTAAAATCAACATCATTACACTTGATTGACAGATTTCATCTTTTTTTAACACGCATCAGCACACTTAAATGTAACACAACAGACATAAATACGGATGTTAAAATACTTAGTCTGAGGGCTCTACGGCTTAATATAGTTTCCAGCTTAAAATTGAGAGGAAAAGAAATAGGAGGAATAAAGAGGTTGGAGAGATTTAGGAGGGAAGTTATTTATCTTGAGTGTAACCAGAAATGACACTTTCCATCCGACTTCGGCTAAATCCCAGGTACGTTTGGAAACAGCTCTTTACCTTTTGACGACAGCCCGGTAAGAGAAGACCTTGTAGCTTTTCAGATGCACGGGTTCCTTGCGGGAACCAGTACATCTGAGCAGGTTATTCGTTTACCTTCCAACGTCTCCTGGTTTCGCGTTGGTCATCAGAAAATGCGTCAGCTCCTGGCCTCTGGCTCAAGATAACTTATTCCAGGAAGGTATAAACAAAGTTCTGAGCTTGTACGCTCGGTTCGAAGTGGACCCATAACAACATGTTATTAGTCTTTAACTGAATGACGTGCCCTTAGCGTTTGGCTGACGTTCATTCAATTCTTTGGAGAAGACCTCATGCTGAGGCTTATTCCAGCAGACTCAACGTTTTAGCAAAAGCCTAGAACCTTAGTAGAGGATCTGAGATGAGAGAGACTTGTGTCTTCCCCATTGGTCCGACAGGACCAGTCGAGGAGTTCACTTGTTGTTATCAAAGTACAAGGTTACAACCACCAGCAGAGAGAAATGTTTAGGAAAAGTGTCTCAGCGAGGAGACTTTCAGGCGCTAGTGAGGGTTTTAGCTGAAACTCAACAAAAACAACTTCTGAGTTAGTGAGTTCGACATATTTTTGGGCAGCACGGTGGCACAACTGGTAGAGCTGCTGCCTCTCAGCGAGAAGGTTGCCGGTTCAAATCCCGGTCCGGGGCCTTTCTGGGTGGAGTTTGCATGTTCTCCCCGTGCATGCGTGGGTTTCCTCCGGGTACTCCGGTTTCCTCCCACAGACCAAAAAACATGCATGTTAGGCTGATTGGTAACTCTAAATTGACCCTAGGTGTGGTGTGAGTGAGAGAGTGAATGGTTGTTTGGTGTGAGTGAGACAGGTCCCTCTTGTAAATGAGTCCCCGTGACTCAACGAGGCTAGCCTGTATAAATAAAGGTTGAATGAATATTATCTGAACTTTGACACCTTTTCATTTGCAGAAATGACACATTAATGTTTCACATTTAAAGAATAACAGCATATAACATATATCATGAAAATGACAAAAGTTATTCTTTTGATTACATTAGAATAAAATCAAAGATAGAAATAGTCTCTTTTGGTGACTATGTTCTCAGATTACAACTAATGGAATAATTTGTAGTAAATGTCTTGTTTTACTGAGAGGTCAGTAAAGGTCATCTCTGGAACAGTTCAAAAGTACACAGGTGTATCAGAGTGGACACGGTCATGCCCACTACAGTCACACTGACTAAAGCTGACATTAAAGCTGGTCAAACTTTGCTCGGCGGCTCCTCTCATCACTCCGTCCTGGAGTTTATTGCTGAAGGCTGTTTTTGTCCAAGTGGACAAATGTCTGAGCCTGAAGACCAAGGAGACAGCAGCTGTTCAGATCCTGAAGAAGGATCCAGATGTTTCCAGGACTCTGATAAAGAGGTTGATCCCAGACGTGTGTTCATGAAGATTCAACACTTTTCTTTCTGCTCTGCTTGAAGATGCACCACAAGCTGCTCATCTTTCATGACATCATCTAGTTTGTGTCCTCGTCTTGTTTTCCAGATGTTCCTGATGAACATGATCAGTGTCCTGAACACAGAGCCTGTAACCTGGTCCAGTTCTAGGACTGGTTCCAGTACATGGGGCAGACCTGTCTCACCTTTGAGGTGCTGGACAGGACTCTCTCTGACCTGTTGCATGAGGCAAACTGGATGCTGCTGGACACAGATGTGATCTGCCCCACACACATCTGCACAGCAGCTTTGTTTCTTCTAATGCACAACTGACATCTATGGATCTATAGATCTGGATCAACTCCTCACAGATGTGCTTTGAAACACTACATTTGAAAATAAAATGTTTTAAAGTAGAAATATGAATGTTCATTTTATTGATTTGTATATTTTTATGAATATATCTTAACAGTTTCTGACACCTGAGAAGATAAACCCAATATTTAAGAAAAAATATCACTGTTGAAATGCAAAGAGTGAACTTTATTATTCTAGAATATGTGTAAAGAAAGTGTCTTTCAGAAGATTTCACTGAGAAACTTTCTATTGAAAATCCATTTGATTGAACCCTGAGTTTCAGTGGTTTGAAGAGTTTAAATCACAATTCTTTGATTAAATACTAATTCTTCTTAAACTACATCAGATGGGTCTAAATTCAGTTTACAAGTTGCCATGGGAACACAGAAACTGAAGGATGTGGAGCTGAAGAGCAGCTCATTTCGACCTCTTATTTTGAAGAGCAGTGGCTAATGGAAGTGACGTTCTCCCAGCATCGGAAGTTGCTCAGTTCTGACGTCAGTGTTTGTTCTGCTCCGTAGCTACGAGCTGAAGGGCTTTTCTCTCGACTGCTGCTCAAATGAGTTGAAGTGAACGTTAAATCGAGCTGTAACATCTGTAAATGTTGCTGACCGGAAGTGAACAGATGTGGAGACAGCGGCTCAAACAGCTGGAAGCAGAGGAAGAAGAAAAGTCTGAGGATTTTGGAAGTAGAGCTGCAGCTCAGGAACAAACGGAGCACGACACATGTTAGATGCTGTTTTCAGTCCCAACCATAGATATAATAAACACTAGATAAGCTGAGGCGGAGTCTCCGGCGTCGTCACGTGGCAGCCATCTTGCGACAGACAGCAACATTAGCTGCAGCTGTTGAAACTGAATGGAGGTGAGGGGTTTACACAAACAAAAATACTCTTAACTCGCTGTAATCTTGACGGATTTACAAACGGTTTATCTTTTTAAAAACGTTATTAACGTGGCTATGATTTCTTTGGTAGTCAGACAGCACTTTTGTCTTTTTTAAAACGTTTTATTCATGTTTTGGGTGTCACACTCATCGAGAATCTAGAATCTGTTTTTATTACACCAATAACTATTTTATTACAAACTACTGTAAATGACTATCTTGATCATGATTGTATTTATTAGCATACTATTAACAAGAGCCTTTGATTAAGGGCTAGCTAGTACAGTATTCCAAATATTTCCCCAGCATTCTTAGATCACTAGGAGCTCTTTGTTTTTAACTGAACTAAAGCTGCACATGATTTCCAAGCGGTTTGGTATGTTCAACACTAATTACTGCTTTGTGTTTTACAGAAATACTCTTTGACAAGATGCCTGACTTTTGTGCAGCCTATGGATGCTCCAATAGGCGTAACATCAAAACAAGAAACCTTGGGATCACATTTCACAAGTAAGACTCTGTGACAGTATTATTACTTTAATTAGAATAATCATAGTTATATTTTGGATCAGTGCACATTATTGGTCATGCTACACACCAAAATGTGAGATAATATTATTGACATAATATTATACATAATATATATTTACATAATAATGACATAATATATATTTACAGCACTTTGGTTGACCTTGTTGTTGTTTTAAGTGCTCTATAAATAAAATGGTATGGTATGGTATACGGCTTGTAAAAGTATCTTTATATAAATTATGATGTATGATTTAGTGTTTCTTTTGGACACAATTTTTAATAGCTGTTTTATTGTACCAAAAGTAAATGCAAGCACACCAAAAGTATGATATATGTGTATAATTGTCATTACTATAATTCAAAGGTAAAGAAAGGAAGTGTGGAAAATAATGACCATCTTCTTCATGTTTTTAAGGTTTCCCAAAACCAGAGAGAGGAGGCGGCAGTGGGAAGTTGCCCTGAGAAGAGAGGGTTTTGTTGCCCTGGACAGGACACTGCTCTGCAGTGATCACTTCAGTTCTGAGGACTTCGATCGGACAGGGCAGACTGTTAGATTAAAAGATAGTGTTGTTCCAACACTTTTCAATTTTCCATCGCATCTTCAAAAGGTATGTATCATCGACCTACAAGATTTCAAGATGTATAAGATTGATATGTCTATAAACTACTGTATATATAAATATGTGGTTAAATGTCACAGTTTAGTATTTCTTTCTGCAAATTTAGCAATAAACAATGTGTTGTTCTTTACATAGCACATTTTAGACACTCTACTTTTGTTTATTTTAGCTTGTAAAAACAAGAGGCTCAAACACCTCTAGAAGAATAGAAGACAACCTGGCAATGGACCTGTCTCAGGATAAAGCTCAGTCTGATGTTGTGAGTATTAATTGATTCACACAATTGATAAGTGAATAATTATTTTTTTTTAAACTGTTAAATTCCACATTAATATTATTTATATATTTGTATATTTTTGCAAAGCAACTGGAAGCCACTGCAAAGAGGCGAAAGTGCTGCAAGCGGCAGGCCACTGACCACCCGTATTCACTGCCTCCTTGCCCCAAGGCTATATATGCCAAACTTAATGAAGCCTCAGCTAGAGTGAGGAAATTGCAGAGGGAGAAATCGAATGCCTTGGCAAGAGAAAGGAGGGCCAAGAAAAGCATGCTGTCTCTTCTAGAGGAACTGAAGGAGAAAAATCTCATCAATGAAGAGCTAAAAGACAAGCTTGAATGCTACTCGGGTAAATTAAAAATATTACATTGAATACATAGTATATAGGGTATTTTATGTTCTTTGGTGAAATGACACCCACTAAATCACTCTTAACTGTTTTTCAGATCTTCCAGTTCAACTGTTGTCGAGGCAGGGCAGCAAGTACACCAAGGCCCAGAGAGAGTTTGCCCTTACGCTCCATTTGCATGGGCCAAAGGCATATCACTATCTGAGAGACACTCTGCATATTTGCCTCCCACATCCGAGATCATTGCAAAGGTATTCTTCATTATGTTTGACTGTAAACTAAATCACTTGGAGAAACTTAAGCGCTACATATTGTGTTACCATGAATTGTAGAACTTGCTGAAAAAGGCTTACATTTTTAACTTTTTAGTGCAATGGCATCTATTTTTGGGATGCCAAGTGTTTTCAGTAGGGATGCTTAGTGTTTAAATGATTGTATGGTTAAATTTTTACTTTTTTATTTTACTAAGGTGGCTGAGCTCTGTTGATGCCAAACCTGGTCTAAATAAAATGATGTTGGACATGCTGGAGCAACGTCGCAAAGCAGATGAGGCCAAATACGGATGTGTCTCTTTGATGCTGGATGCCATGGCCATCAAAAAGCATGTTCAATATGATCCTCAGACACAAACAATGTCTGGATTTGTGGACATGGGAGATCGGATAAATGAAGCTGACATTGCCTCTGAGGCTCTGGTGTTCATGGTGGTTGGGCTTCAAGGTTATTGGAAAGCTCCGATTGCATATTATCTGACCAAGTCCCTAACACCAGAGACACAGAAAGTGTTGGTAGAGCATGCATTAGAAGAGCTTCATCATCGCCAGATATTTAAGGATGCCCAATGTGCCTTACTGCATATGCCATTCTATAACAACATGAACTACTACCTCATGCATATACTGTGTACATTAACTGATATGCTGCTTTGCCACTTTGCAAATGTCAATGCTAGAACCTTTAGTTTATTTTATAGTTATACTTTTTATACTTTTTTACTTTTTGTACTAGTATGCAAAAACTCAGAACAGTATTATGTTCATTAAATGTTTAGTGCTTTAGTTTTTAGAGTTGGTGTAAATTTTCATACTCTTATACCACTATGCAAAAACTCAGGACAGTGTTAAAGTTTTACTATTTTATGCTTATGTCTATTATTATATGTTTCAGTGTTTTAATGTTTAAATAGTTACTGTTGCACCGAGGGAGTGAGAGTCTTGTCACACTATCAGATGTCACACTATCAGATGTTTATTTTTGTTTATTTGTTTGTTTATTTATATTTCTCAATTATTAAATCTTTTCATGTATCTAAAAAGAATAAACTACACATATTGACCAAGGTTGGTGTAATAATGTATTTAATATTACATAATATTTAAATGTGTAGGGAAAAAAATTGGCATAAATTAATTTCATATCACCAATAATAATACTATTTATGATGAAATAGTATTAAATATTTATTAGCATTGTAACATATGTCAGTTAATTTCGCTGGAAATAAACATGTATTTAGAAATAGATGTAAATATAATCTTATTGTGTATACTGCTAGTGCAATACAGTGTCTACATAACGTTATTTTCATGTGAACGTCCATCTTAAGTATACCATATTATAACAACATCTCTCACATTTATAACAAACCAAACCGTTTTAAAATCGGATGGAAATTAAGCAAGTTATGGTTATTTTAATAGTGAATGCACCATTCACATTCATGTTAAGAGTGGGCGTTCTGTCTGTCCCAAGATGGCCGCCGTCTGACGATGTCGGTCTCCATTGGCCAACAGCGGGGCTGTCTTATCTAGTGTTTATTATATCTATGGTCCCAACCATCAACTGCATCTTTTAGGTTTGTGTCTTTATTCTTTCTCTCGAGTGACTTTGTTACAAGTTAGTAGCAGTTTTCTGGAAGATAAAGGAGTTACTTCTTACTCTCTGTGCTGATCCAAAACAAACAAAGAGTGAACGACTCAAGTGAACCGAGTTACTTTAGTGACTCATTAGACTGACCCAGATCTATAAAGTGAACCGGGTTATTTAAGTGACTCATTAGACTGACTCAGATCCATAAAGTGAACCGGGTTACTTTAGTGACTCATTAGACTGACTCAGATCCATAAAGTGAACCGGGTTACTTTAGTGACTCATTAGACTGACCCAGATCCATAAAGTGAACCGGGTTACTTTAGTGATTCATTAGACTGACCCAGATCCATAAAGTGAACCGAGTTACTTTAGTGACTCATTAGACTGACTCAGATCCATAAAGTGAACCGGGTTACTTTAGTGACTCATTAGACTGACCCAGATCCATAAAGTGAACCGAGTTACTTTAGTGACTCATTAGACTGACTCAGATCCATAAAGTGAACCTGAGTTACTTTAGTGACTCATTAGACTGACTCAGATCCATAAAGTGAACCGGGTTACTTTAGTGATTCATTAGACTGACTCAGATCCATAAAGTGAACCGGGTTACTTTAGTGACTCATTAGACTGACTCAGATCCATAAAGTGAACCGGGTTACTTTAGTGATTCATTAGACTGACTCAGATCCATAAAGTGAACCGGGTTACTTTAGTGATTCATTAGACTGACTCAGATCCATAAAGTGAACCGGGTTACTTTAGTGACTCATTAGACTGACTCAGATCCATAAAGTGAACCGGGTTACTTTAGTGACTCATTAGACTGACTCAGATCCATAAAGTGAACCGGGTTACTTTAGTGATTCATTAGACTGACTCAGATCCATAAAGTGAACCGGGTTACTTTAGTGACTCATTAGACTGACTCAGATCCATAAAGTGAACCGGGTTACTTTAGTGATTCATTAGACTGACTCAGATCCATAAAGTGAACCGGGTTACTTTAGTGATTCATTAGACTGACTCAGATCCATAAAGTGAACCGGGTTACTTTAGTGATTCATTAGACTGACTCAGATCCATGGCAAGATGGCGGCGCGTGCAAACGTTGCGGCTTCTCTCTCTCCCAGCAACACGGTGCTTTCGTCTGTTTTGTCCTGCACGCCGCAATTTGCCGGCACGTCTTCGTCTTGTCTACGTGTTCAAGAACGCAAGTATAGCCGTGAATTCCTGCTTGATGTTGGAAAAACCGCTCATTTGGAGATAAACAGCGAACTCCAGGCGAAGCTAGCTGAGCTCGAGGAGAAGCTAAGCGAGCTTCGTGACTGCGAGCTGCTTTGGAAGCCAGCTCCGAGCCTTCCTTCATCGCGCCCGCCGTGGAAGTGCCACAAGCGGCGTGACGAAAAGAGGAAGCCAGCCCAGAGCCTTCCTTCACCGCGCCCACCGTGGAAACGCGACAAGCGGCGTGACAGGAGGCAGAAGCGGGGCAAACATGGAGGTATCAGAGCGAGGCTAGCAGCTAACCCCCTAAAGCCGGCTATCCCATCCATGGTTTTGGCTAACGTGCGCTCCTTGGACAACAAATTGGCTTATATACGCCTGCTACGAACGACACAAAAGACTGTGAGAGACTGTTGTGTGTTTGTGTTCACGGAAACGTGGCTTAACAACAACGTGCTGGACCACGCTATTCAGTTGGAGCAGCTAACATGCTACAGAGCGGACCGAACCCCCGAGTCAGGTAAGGGACGCGGGGGCGGGCTCTGTGTTTACATCAACAACGCATGGTGTCGTGATGCTGCTGTGGTCTACAGACACTGCTCACCTTTTGTGGAGTTTATGACTATTAAATGCAGACCATTCTATTTACCGAGGGAGTTTACAGCTGTTATGATTGTTGCTGTATATATCGTTCCAAGCTCCAACAGCAAAGATAGAGGTGAGGCACTAAATGAACTATATGTGCACATCAGTGAGCAGCAAACATCCCATCCTGATGCTTTTCTCATCACGGCTGGTGATTTCAACCAAGCAGATTTAAAGAGTGTTCTTCCAAAAACATACAGAAACATAAACTTTGCAACAAGAGGAAAAAACACGCTGGACCAAGTTTACACCACCATGAAAAATGCCTACAAAGCCCTCCCCCTCCCCCACATTGGTGCTTCTGACCATATCTGTGTTATGCTAAAGCCAGCATACAGGCCGCTGGTGAAAGTCACAAAACCAGTCCGCAAGCAGATACGAGTGTGGCCAGAGGGGTCTTCAGAGGCACTCCAGGACTGTTTTGACACCACAGACTGGAGTATGTACAAAGAAGCTGCTACCACAAACAACACCACATGTCTCCAGGAGTACTCAGACACTATATGTTCATACATCACCAAGTGCATTCATGATGTAACCAACCTTAAAACCATCACTGTTCGGGCTAACCAGAAGCCATGGCTGACAGCTGAGGTCCACAGACTCCTGAAAGCCAGGAATGCTGCCTTTGAAGCGGGTGATCAGGTGGCCCTGAGGGCAGCCAGAAACAACCTGGACCGGGGCATCAGGAAGGCCAAGAAGCAGTATTCCGGGAAAATAGCTCACCGTTTCAAGGACAGCAGGGATACACGCAGTCTGTGGCAGGGAATACAGACCATCACAAACTACAAACCATCCCCCCAGACCTGTGACAGCTCAGCCTCTGCGCTGAATGAACTGAATGAGTTCTTTGCTCGGTTCGAGGCAAGTAACAGCACACCAGCACATAAACTCCCCCCCTCTCCTGATGGCCAGGTGCTGACGCTGTCCTCAGACAGCGTAAGGCGATCATTCATCAAGATTAACGCCCGGAAGGCCTCTGGTCCTGACAACATACCTGGTCGTGTGCTGAAGGACTGTGCAAGGGAACTCGCAGCGGTCTTCACGGACATCTTTAACATCTCACTGAGCCAGGCCATCGTCCCCACCTGTTTCAAAGCCACCACCATCATCCCTGTCCCAAAGAAGGCAACGCCCGCATGCCTCAATGACTATCGCCCAGTAGCACTCACCCCCATCCTGATGAAGTGCTTTGAACGGCTAGTCATGAAAAGCATCACATCTGTCCTCCCTGCCTCCCTGGATCCCTTCCAATTTGCATACCGACCTAATCGCTCAACCGACGATGCCATCTCCTCTGCCCTCCACACAGCTCTCACACATCTGGACACGAAGGACTCCTATGTTAGAATGCTGTTCATCGACTTCAGCTCGGCATTCAACACCATCATCCCCCAACAGCTCATCCTTAAACTGGACAGTCTGGGGCTGAACACCTCAATGTGTAACTGGCTGCTAGACTTCCTGACCGGGAGACCACAGACAGTGCGGGTCGGGAGTAACACATCTAGCACCATCACATTGAACACAGGGGCCCCACAAGGATGTGTGCTGAGCCCCCTTCTATTCACCCTGCTAACACACGACTGCACACCATCATACAGCTCCAACCACTTCATCAAGTTTGCGGACGACACAACAGTGGTGGGTCTCATCAGCAACAACGATGAGACGGACTACAGGAACGAGGTGAGCCGCCTGGCCTTGTGGTGCGGACACAACAATCTCACTCTCAACGTGGAGAAGACAAAGGAGATTGTTGTGGACTTCAGGAAGAGGGATGCCCAACATGCCCCTCTGACCATCAACAGCACCGCAGTGGAGAGAGTAGACAGCACCAAGTTCCTGGGAGTGCATGTCTCAGAGGACCTGTCCTGGAGCAGGAACACTGCATCACTGGCAAAGAAGGCTCACCAGCGTCTCTACTTTCTCCGCAAGCTGAAAAGGGCTGGAGCTTCAACCCCCATCATGTGCACCTTCTACAGAGGTGCCATAGAAAGTGTCCTGACCAGCTGCATCACTGTGTGGTTTGGTGCATGTACTGCATCCTGCCGCAAGAGCCTCCAGCGCATTGTGAGAGCAGCTGAGAAGATCGTGGGCACCTCCTTTCCCTCACTGCGGGACCTACACAGCAACCGCCTCACTCGGAAAGCCCTCTGCATGGCAGGTGATCCCACACACCCACTACACAGCTGCTTCAGACTGTTGCCTTCAGGGAGGAGACTGAGGAGTCTCCAGGCTCGAACCAGCAGACTGAGAGACAGCTCTGTTCATCAGGCAGTCAGGATGCTAAACACTCTGCCTGCTCTGCCTCCCCTCCCATTTGAACTACCTTAACACTAAAACTTTCTCACACATTCTCACACATTATCCCACAACACAAAGATTTTAACACTGGACTCTGTGTCATCAAACGGGTTATTCACTACACTCTCGGTCATGTGCTCATACAGTTTGCACTACTTCTCATACTTGCACTAATGTTTGTATTACATCACTGCCTATAGTCATAATACTGTTTACATTCTCTGTTTACATTTATTAATACTGTTTACTTTTATTACTACTGCTTACATTTAATTACTACTGTTTACATTTACACTACTCTAATATCTACACCACTGCTGATACATATACAGTGTGCTCTGACCGGTCTTATTTAGGGATGCCCAATGTGCCTTACTGCATATGCCACTTTTTGCCTCTATAACAACATCAACTACTACCTCATACATATACTGTGTACATTAACTCATACGCTGCTTTGCCACTTTGCAAATGTCAATGCTAGAAACCTTTAGTTTATTTTAGTTATACTTTTTATACTCTTTTTTTATACTAGTATGCAAAAACTCAGGACAGTATTATGTTCATTAAATGTTTAATGTTTTAGTTTTAGTTTTAGAGTTGGTGTAAATTTTCATACTCTTATACCACTATGCAAAAACTCAGGACAGTGTTAGTTTTACTATTTTATGCTTATGTCTATTATTATATGTTTCAGTGTTTCAATGTTTAGATGTTTACTGTTGCACCGAGGGACTGAGAGAAACGCAATTTCGGTCCTGTGTATGTCCTGTACAGTACATATTGCAGATCTGACAATAAAGTTGACTTTGACTTTGAACCGAGTTACTTTAGTGGTGCGTTGCCAGTTGGGCTTGTTTTAGAGCTGGTTGCTTGTTTCCATCGCGAGACTGGTTCATCCCAAAGATCCAGTCCCCCGGCACAAACAGAGTAATATTGTGTATGCTGTTCAGTGTCAGGAGGGCTGTGATCAGTCTTACATCGGGGAAACTAAACAGCCACTGGCCAAAAGGATGGCCCAGCACAGAAGATCAACATCATCAGGTCAGGACTCTGCAGTCTACACTCATCTCCAGGCCAGCGGTCACTCTTTCAGGGATGAAGATGTTCACATCCTTGATAGAGAGGAACAATGGTTTGAGAGAGGAGTAAAGGAGGCCATCTTTGTGAAAAGAAACCGTCCATCATTAAACAGAGGTGGAGGCCTCCGGGTTCAACTGTCCCCCACTTACAATGCTGTTATTGCTAGTATCACTCAGCCCTCTGTGAATAGCAAACAACCATCAGGGTGTTAACGATCCATCGTCAGGCTGATGGTCCTCCTTGATCATGTGAGCAGCTGGTTTCAGGCTGTCATCAGCCAACTGGTTGATCCACTGTGGGAGGGTGCTATTTATAAGACTGAGCTGAATACAGCTTCTCAGACTGAGGAAGTCTTTCGGACGAAAGACGAAACGTTTCTACAGTTTTTTTTTTTTTTTTTTTTTGAATGTCCAGAGGACCAGACTTAGCTTTTTTAGATTTTTCTACCTGGATTATTGAGCATGCATCAGGGTATTTTGAACCACTTTGGCCAGGATTGCCTCAAACTTGTTAGAGAGTTTGAGAAAACAGCTAGGAAGAGGGCGGACTACAGGAACCACTTGCGATTCAACCTTAGATGCAGACAAAGTGGCATCATTCCCAAGAGCCTGGAACTGAAATTGTCGGTCAGCGGGCACCGGGCAAGCGGGATCCTTCAGAAGGCACAGACGCAACTGCTGAATGAACGGGTGAGACAGACCAATTTTACTATTGAGGCCTTGAAGGCCAAAGAAGAGCACATTAAACAAAAACTAACAACGTGCCTAGATCAGACCACACTTCAGCAAGTGATGGACTGTACAGATCAGGCATGCTTAGCACAGCATGTCAAGTCCAAGACTCGACAACAAAACAAATTTAACTTACTGATAACTCGTCAACACCATCACAATTCTAATAACAACACATTCAGTGTAAGACAACACTCCGCTACACAGCTACATGCCAGGGAGACAGAAAAGTGGGTGAAGAATTTATCTGACAGACAGAGACAGAGATTCTTGCCAGGGGACTAAACTTTGCAGTGGCACCAAGTAGAGTTCCGTTGGTGGAGATGATCACAGCCACTGAGTCAGCCATCCGTAACAACAAAATTAAAGACTTTGAAGCAGAACAACTCAGAGTCAAAGTTTCAGCTTGTCTCAGTAATGCCAAACCACCACCTTCCAACATCAGTAGAGAAGAGAGGGATGCACTCACCACTCTTAGCAAAGACAAAAACATCATAATTCTCCCAGCAGACAAAGGAAGGTGCACAGTGATTTTGAACCAGAAAGACTATCATGAGAAAGTTATGTCACTCCTTAGTGACTTAACCACTTATGAACCGCTGAAAAGAGATCCAGGAAGTGGTTACAAGAAGAAGTTGATAGATTGCCTGAAAATTTTGAAGCAGGACAAGGCTATTGACAATATTCTGTACCACAGACTGTACCCAGGGGAGGCCACGCCAAGTCTGTATGGTTTACCCAAAATCCACAAACAAGGTGTACCTTTAAGACCAATTGTTAGCATGATTAACTCGGTCACTTACAATGTTTCCAAATATCTGGCATCTGTACTCATCCCTTTAGTTGGCAGCTCAGAACACCACATACAGAACACCATGGACTTTGTGGATAAGGTGAGGGATGTCATCATGGAGACTGATGAAACAATGGTCTCTTTTGATGTTACATCACTCTTTACGTGCATTCCTGTTGATGAGGCAGTAGAGGTGGTCTGTTTAAGGTTAAAATCAGACACCACTCTGAGCAACAGGACCACACTTTCTACAGAACAGCTGTGTCAACTCTTGAAACTGTGCCTGCAGTCAACCTACTTCACATATGAGGAGCAATATTATAGGCAGAAACATGGATGTGCTATGGGGTCTCCAGTTTCTCCTATTGTTGCCAACCTGTACATGGAGGAGGCAGAAAAGAGAGCTTTGACATCCTTTTCAGGGAGTCCACCAAGTCATTGGTTCAGGTATGTTGACAACACCTGGGTTAAAATGAAATCTCAGGAAGTCCAACATTTCACTGATCATATCAACTATGTGGATAAATATCAAGTTCACACGAGAAGATGTAAAAAATGGCAGGTTGGCTTTCTTGGACTGTGAGGTCTCAGTTTCTGATAGAGGAAATTTGCAAACTGAGGTGTACCGCAAACCCACCCACACAGACCAGTATTTACAGTTTGACTCCCATCACCCTCTGGAGCACAAGTTAGGAGTCATCAGGACTCTGTATCACAGAGCAGACAGCGTCCCCACTAACTCAGGAGCCAGACAGAAGGAGAAATCACACACAAAACAGGCTCTAGAGAAATGTGGATATCCTAACTGGGCCTTCCTGAAAGCAGAGAAGAAACCCAAACAGGACTCTAGCCAGCCATCAGGTGAAAAGAAGGAACCCAGACCAGTGGTCATTCCGTATGTTGCGGGAGTTTCAGAGACATTGAGACGTTTATTTTCTAAACACAACGTCCCAGTGGCTTTTAAACCCCAAAATACATTACGGCAAAGACTGGTTCATCCCAAAGATCCAGTCCCCCGGCACAAACAGAGTAATATTGTGTATGCTGTTCAGTGTCAGGAGGGCTGTGATCAGTCTTACATCGGGGAAACTAAACAGCCACTGGCCAAAAGGATGGCCCAGCACAGAAGATCAACATCATCAGGTCAGGACTCTGCAGTCTACACTCATCTCCAGGCCAGCGGTCACTCTTTCAGGGATGAAGATGTTCACATCCTTGATAGAGAGGAACAATGGTTTGAGAGAGGAGTAAAGGAGGCCATCTTTGTGAAAAGAAACCGTCCATCATTAAACAGAGGTGGAGGCCTCCGGGTTCAACTGTCCCCCACTTACAATGCTGTTATTGCTAGTATCACTCAGCCCTCTGTGAATAGCAAACAACCATCAGGGTGTTAACGATCCATCGTCAGGCTGATGGTCCTCCTTGATCATGTGAGCAGCTGGTTTCAGGCTGTCATCAGCCAACTGGTTGATCCACTGTGGGAGGGTGCTATTTATAAGACTGAGCTGAATACAGCTTCTCAGACTGAGGAAGTCTTTCGGACGAAAGACGAAACGTTTCTACAGTTTTTTTTTTTGCTTTTTTTTTTTTGAATGTCCAGAGGACCAGACTTAGCTTTTTTAGATAGTCAGTGGTTATGCTCCACAGGTTGGATGTGATGGGGAGGAGAAAGATACATTTTGGAAAGATTTGGATGAAGTGATAGAGAGTATTCCTAGGGAGGAAAGAGTGGTGATTGGAGCAGACCTGAATGGACATGTTGGTGAAGGAAACAGAGGGGATGAGGAAGTGATGGGTAGGTTTGGTGTCAAGGAAAGAAACCAGGAAGGACAGATGGTGGTGGATTTTGCCAAGAGAATGGAAATGGCTATAGTCAATACCTATTTCCAAAAGAGGGAGGAACATAGAGTGACCTATAAGAGTGGAGGAAGGAGTACGCAGGTCGACTACATTCTGTGTAGAAGAGGAAACCTGAGGGAGATTGGAGACTGTAAGGTTGTGGCAGGGGAGAGCGTGGCCAGACAGCATCGGATGGTTGTGTGTAGAATGACTGTTGTTGTGAAGAAGAGAAAAAGAGTAAAATCAGAGAAGAAGACCAAATGGTGGAAGCTAAAGAAGGAAGAATGTTGTGAGAAATTCAGAGACGAGCTGTTAAAGGCTCTGGGTGGTAAGAAAGAGCTTCCAAGTGACTGGGCTACTACAGCAACAGTAATAGCCTATATGCCACGGGGGGGCGTGACGTACTTCCGGCAAAATGCAACACCTACCCGCCACTTCCGGTTCCCATCCACCTCCGTTGTTGCTAGCGTTAGCTCCTAGTAGCCTACCATGACAACAACCCGAAACGGGAAGTGGCCACGCGCTACCGGCACTACAAGTGAGTACTGTTGTGTCCGCCCACCGGTGGGAACAGCTGTTCCGCGTGGGGGTTTCGGCGAACATTTATCGCGGCTATCCGTGGGGGGAACGTCGCCATCATTTTAAATGGATTTATATGTGTATAGAGTTGTTATTGGTGTGTATGCTGATGTTGTATTAATTGTATTTAGTCATTTATGTTCGTGTCTTTCCCGCTAACCGGAAGTGCGCCCTCTGTGTAATGACTGCGGAGGTGCTGGAACGGAAGTCCGTGGCATATAGGCTATCATTGTGCATTCACACCTAACAGCGTTTCAACTGCAGGAGCGTCCAGTTTACATGCAAAGTCAATGGGGGACGCGTTTCCAGCCACGTCTTGGCGTCGGGCGTCACGTCACGTGCGTGTTGAGCGTGATGGAAAGCATTTTTTTGTGCACGTGAACCCGCGTCAGCCTCCAAAGCATGCGTTGATTTAGCTGAAGATTTCGCAGTTCAAACATTCAAACACCGTTCAACTCTCCCTGAGTGGTTGATCGGAGAGTCGGGGGGAGAAGAGAGGGGGAGAGTCCCTATGTGACACGGAAACGATTGCGCAACTATGTGATGTATTGTTTGTGAGACACAGAAAAAACCCGCGGAGTCATGGACTATGGAAGAGAAACTCATTGTAGCTGTGTGTTTGTGACAAGTCCTTCACGACCAGTCGAGTCTGCTTTACAGAGACAGAAATAAAAAGCTCCTCGCCTGGCGGAGTGCAGTGAGGAACTCTGTATACCGGTAAGCTCCTCCCACACACCCGCAGCAGTTTCGCGTTCTGGTCGCGTTCTGGTCTGGACACCAAGTGCGTCCACTTGCGTGCGTGACGAGCTTTTTGGAAGTTGAAACGCTGTTCGGTCTGGATGTACCATTAGAGAGACAGGTAGGTACTTGGTGTGTCATCTGGACAGAGAATGGATGATAAGGAAATCTGGTGGTGGAATAGTGAAGTGCAGGACACCATTCAAAGAAAGAGATTAGCCAAGAATGCTGGCGAAGATTCTCAGTCATCTAGGACATGATAAAATTAGAACAAGCGTTCAATACAAAAACAACTGGACTTTATTTGTTACAGAAAACGTTTCACCCTCTATCCAAAGGGCTTTTTCAATTCAAAGGAGCAGCCTGTGTGACAGTGAAGTTTTATACATGCTGACATGCCACGCACCAACCTATGTAAATTGGAAGCTGAGATAACGCCCACACATACCTGAGATAGCATACCCATCCTATGTAAATTGACGGATCAACACATCACACCTTAACAGTAGGGGGTTTGTTAAGGTCTTTGTTACTCTAATTCACAGAAGCAGTTACTCTGTTCTCAACAGGTGTGAACTGTCTGGGAATCAGATTTGCAGCTTTGCAGCAATGCAGCTTTAAATGCACAGACTGGCTCTTTGATAGCGCTAGCTGTAGCTTTAGCATTAGCTTGGTTGCTCGCTTCGAACGTTGCATACTTGGCTGCGTGGTGATTTCTTAAATGGCGAACAATTTCTTAAATGGCGAACAAAGTTTTTGTTGGAGCTCCACCACGACTTACTTCGGCTTTACACACACTGCAAATTGCGATCTTTTGCTCATTTTCTTTAACTGCATAGAACTTCCAAACCGACGACATGGCTGCTCCGAGTGACCTGTGTTGACTGTTTAACGCGCATGTGCAGACGTGAGCTGGTGGGCGGGTCTGTTAGTCAGCCCCCTCTCAGCCCCCTCTCACAGCAGAGCAAAAAGGGACAGCGGCTGATTTTCAGACCTTTGCAGAGGCAGATGCGATCGGTGGATAAAATCGGCTTCTCATTTAACGATCAGCCAATCACCGATTTCCCCAAATAAAGGAAATTGGGGCCGATCTATCGGCCAGCCGATTTATCGGTGCATCTCCATTAAAAAGGGATTAAAAGGTATTAAATTTAACTTAAGATTTTCAGTATATGCCCTGTTATAAGTGTTAGGTATTTTTCCCCTGTACCTTTAAATAAATAAATCACACGAGACAACAGAGTGAGATTTTGAACGGCTCTTTGCAAAGAGGGGAAATTCACTACTGACTAGGATCAGGATGAACTCCAACTTGCTGGAGTTTGAGTCTGTCTTTTATTCAAGCACGTGGGAGTGGAAACAGAAATCAGCAAGGTTAAACACAGCAGTTTCATCTCATCACATTTTGTCAGACGATAAGGCTGGGTTGAAACATTCTGGAACATTCCATGGTTATCTGTTCTTGGAAAACTAATAATTTATTGTGCAGGCATGAACAGTTTCTGATAATCAGCTTGTGTAGAAGTAGTAGCAGTAGAAACAGGAACAAAATCACAGTAAACTCTGAAACTCAAGACACTTGATAAACTCAAAGTAAGGTTTAAAATGATAATAAATGAAGACATTTAAATGCCTTTAACAATAAGTGTCAGGGGAATTTAGGTAGAGGTTATGGATGTTTATCAGTAACTAATGTTAAACTGTGTGAATTAGAGAGTTGCTTTGCTGCCCAAAAGAAACAGCTCAGAGCTTTGTGAAGAGCACGGAGCCTGCACACCTGATAAACTCCAAGGCCGCCTCCTCCGTGGTCTGTGAGCTAGAAAGTAGAGGTCATCTTGACCTCATCTCTTTCTGATAAACATTATAAAAAGGACTTCTTTATACTGTCTTTGGGCAGACCTCATGACCGGAGCTTCAATGTAACGTCTGTGCAAGGCAGTTTTGAACTCTGCCCTCTTGCCAGTAAACTGGGTTGAGAAATCCCGTGTCCCCAGAGTGGTTTATTTAAGTGAAGAGATGATGAAAGGATACGTAATTTATCTGACAATAAGCCCCAATTATTCATACAATATTATCACTACTGTATTTGGTATATGCATATATGAAAATAAACATCACAAAACCATACAATTGAATCAGTGTGTGTTTTAAAGGACATGACCCACCATGTTTTCAAATTGCATCGCCATTAATATTTATTAGTTTATTTAAGAATAATATAGGAGTGTTTATTTATATTGTAGAGAAATAACGCTAAATGTGTTATTTCATGATTTATAGCAGATTTTAGCAGAAGCTCCGTGAAAATCTGCCCCTCTCCATATATGGGCATTCACATCACTAAAGATTCCGCCTTGGAGTTACAGGCGGAGTTATAATAAGCATTCATCAACTTCCATGACCGCTGCTCTAAGAGAAAAAAAAAAAAGCGAAGCGGTCGCTCACTGATGTCTATCATATTCTGAGCGAGCATCCACATAGACATACTAGTTTAATTCGCTTGATCGCGACAAATTCATTAATTTCCGCATCGGCTTTTTATTCTCTCCCCGTGACCAGACAGGTCGGGAGTACAGAGAGGCAGCCGCGCAGCGGAGCTCTGAGCGCACGTGCTCCCCCGTGCTCCCCGCAACAAGGCTGGGACAGAGCCGACTACGAAGGAACTTCAAAGGTGACCAGCGGAACGGGGAGCCAGGGAGAAGACGCGCAGCTCGCTCCTCTGGGCAGAGGAGAGGAGAGCAGCAAGCAACAGTCCGCAGCTGTGTTATATCTTATTAAAAAGTTCTATAAAATAAATAAAAAATAAAAACAGAGCACTGGTCCAGCTGTACACACAAATGCACCAGGAAATATGCAGTTTTAACTCCCACTCTCATAAACCTCCATGGAAACTCACCCCTGCCTTCTGGGTGGAGACGTAACAAAAGTCACTCCACACTTTGGCACTCTTCGGCCGGGTTTCCGGATTCATTCGGGACTCGTTTTTTTTTTTAACCCTCGCCTGGCCCAAATGCAAAAATGAAAATAGATATCATATTCTACTACAGTAATTCTCTATTATGGAGAATTGTTACTGTCATGGTGGGTGTTGTCCTTTAAGGTAAATTATATTAATCCCACAAAAATAATTCGGGTTTTAGCGTTAAATTGTTTAAGGCTGATAAATTAATAATTCATAACAAATCAATTTCCTCAAAATTAGGTTGTGCCTCTTTAATTTTAAATAATCATAAACAAAAAAGTTATAATTCTTAATTTATAATAAATAAAACCAATATTTTAACCCATTATTCCTCCACTAACCTATTTAGCAGATCTAGTGATACACGTGAGAAATGGTTCCACGAGCAGGTTTGAATAAGGAAATCGTGGAACATGCCGAGTCCTGTTTGTAAATGAGAACTGGTTCTCAAACATTTCACCTGGTAAAATAAGATCAAATCAAATGTCAGAGAGAACACTTTGAACAGTCTGTTGTAGGGGTGTAACGGTACGCTAAAATCACATTTCGGTTCAGTTCAATTACAAGGAGGGCTCGGTTCGGTTTATTTTCGGTACAAAAAAAAAGACAAAATAAAGACTTACAATATGTTTATTTTGAAAATATGCCAAAAATATGTTTGTATTGTAGTAATGAATAAAAGTGACCCATTTGGATGATGTTTTAAATAAACAGCACTCTACAATAAATAAACTATATTAACAATAATAAAACTCTTAATAAATACAATAACAGTCAGAA
>JBBPBX010011309.1:41648-56206 GCA_038048925.1 Garcialebias charrua | reverse complement strand
TATATACTACATACATACATATATACTACATACATACATATATACTACATACATACATACATACATATTACATATATACTACATACATACATTCATACTACATACATACAGAATACATTCATACTACATACATACATATATACTACATACATACATATTACATATATACTACATACATACATATTACATATATACTACATATTACATATATACTACATACATACATATATACTACATACATACATACATATTACATATATACTACACGCATACATACATATTACATATATACTACACGCATACATACATATTACATATATACTACATACATACATATTACATATATACTACATACATTCATACATACATACAGAATACATACATACTACATACATACATACATACATATTACATATATACTATATACATACATACATACATATTACATATATGCTACATACATACATATTACATATATGCTACATACATACATACATATTACATATATGCTACATACATACATACATATTACATATATACTACATACATACATATTACATATATACTACATACATACATATATACTACATACATATTACATATATACTACATACATACATATTACATATATACTACATACATATTACATATATACTACATACATACATATTACATATATACTACATACATACATTCATACTACATACATACAGAATACATTCATACTACATACATACATATATACTACATACATACATATTACATATATACTACATACATACATATATACTACATACATACATATATACTACATACATACATACATATTACATATATACTACACGCATACATACATATACATATATACTACAACATATATACAAGCCCAAAACCAGAAAAGTTGGCACGTTGTGCAAATCGCAAATAAAAACAGAATACAATGACTTGCAAATCTTTTTCAACCCATATTCAACTGAATAGAATGCAAAGACAATATATTTAATGTTCGAACGGAGAAACTTTATTTTGTTTTGCAAATAACCATTAACTTAGAATTCAATGGCAGCAACACATTGCAAAAAAGTTGGCACAGGGACATATTTACCACTGTGTTACATCGCCTTTCCTTTTAACAACACTCAGTAAACGTTTGGGAACTGAGGAGACCAATTTTTGAAGCTTTTCAGGTGGAATTCTTCCCCATTCTTGCTTGATGTACAGCTTAAGTTGTTCAACAGTCCGGGGTCTCCGTTGTCGTATTTTACGTTTCATAATGCGCCACACATTTTCAATGGGGGACAGGTCTGGACTGCAGGCAGGCCAGGGGAGGACCCGCACTCTTTTGCTACGAAGCCACGCTGTTGTAACACGTGCAGAATGTGGCTTGGCATTGTCTTGCTGAAATAAGCTGGGGCGTCCATGAAAAAGACGTCGCTTGGATGGCAGCATATGTTGCTCCAAAACCTGTATGTACCTTTCAGCATTAATGGTGCCTTCACAGATGTGTAAGTTACCCATGCCTTGGGCACTAATGCACCCCCATACCATCACAGATGCTGGCTTTTGAACTTTGCGCCTATAACAGTCCTGATGGTTCTTTTCCTCTTTGGTCCGTAAGACACGACGTCCACAGTTTCCAAAGACAATTTGAAATGTGGACTCATCAGACCACAGAACACTTTTCCACTTTGCATCAGTCCATCTCAGATGAGCTCGGGCCCAGCAAAGCCGGCGGCGTTTCTGGATCTTGTTGATGAATGGCTTTTGCTTTGCATAGTAGAGCTTTAACTTGCACTTACAGATGTAGCGACGAACTGTAGTTACTGACAGTGGTTTTCTGAAGTATTCCTGAGCCCATGTGGTGATATCTTTTACACACTGATGTCGGTTTTTGATGCAGTACCGCCTGAGGGATCGAAGGTCACGGGCATTCAATGTTGGTTTTCGGCCTTGCCCCTTACGTGTAGTGATTTCTCCAGATTCTCTGAACCTTTTGATGATATTACGGACCGTAGATGGTGAAATTCCTAAATTCCTTGCAATAGCTCGTTGAGAAAAGTTGTTCTTGAACTGTTCGACAATTTGCCCACGCATTTGTTCACAGAGTGGTGACCCTCGCCCCATCCTTCTATGTGGATGACTGAGCATGTCAAGGAAGCTGCTTTTATACCCAATCATGGCACCCACCTGTTCCCAATTTGCATGTTCACCTGTGGGATATTCCAAATAAGTGTTTGATGAGCATTCCTCAAATTTCTCTGTCTTCTTTGTCACTTGTGCCAGCTTTTTTGAAACATGTTGCAGGCATCAAATTCCAAATGAGCTAATAATTGCAAAAAATAACAAAGTTTACCAGTTCGAACGTTAAGTATGTGGTCTTTGCAGTGTGTTCAATTGAATATAGGTTGAAAAAGATTTGCAAGTCATTGTATTCTGTTTTTATTTGCGATTTCCACAACGTGCCAACTTTTCTGGTTTTGGGCTTGTATATACTACATACATACATATTACATATATACTACATACATACATATTACATATATACTACATACATTCATACATACATACAGAATACATACATACTACATACATACATACATACATATTACATATATACTATATACATACATACATACATATTACATATATGCTACATACATACATATTACATATATGCTACATACATACATACATATTACATATATGCTACATACATACATACATATTACATATAATACTACATACATACATATTACATATATACTACATACAATATATACTACATACATATTACATATATACTACATACATACATATTACATATATACTACATACATATTACATATATACTACATACATACATATTACATATATACTACATACATACATTCATACTACATACATACAGAATACATTCATACTACATACATACATATATACTACATACATACATATTACATATATACTACATACATACATATTACATATATACTACATACATATTACATATATACTACATACATACATATATACTACACATACATACATATTACATATATACTACACGCATACATACATATTACATATATACTACACGCATACATACATATTACATATATACTACACGCATACATACATATTACATATATACTACACGCATACATACATATTACATATATACTACATACATACATATTACATATATACTACATACATTCATACATATTACATACATACTACATACATACATACTACATACATACATACATACATATTACATATATACTACATACATACATACATACATACATATTACATATATGCTACATACATACATATTACATATATGCTACATACATACATACATATTACATATATACTACATACATACATACATATTACATATATACTACATACATACATACATATTACATATATACTACATACATACATATTACATATATACTACATACATACATATATACTACATACATATTACATATATACTACATACATACATATTACATATATACTACATACATACATATACTACATACATACATATTACATATATACTACATACATACATATTACATATATACTACATACATACATATTACATATATACTACATACATACATATTACATATATACTACATACATACATATATACTACATACATACATACATACATATATACTACATACATATTACATATATACTACACGCATACATACATATTACATATATACTACACGCATACATACATATTACATATATACTACACGCATACATACATATTACATATATACTACACGCATACATACATATTACATATATACTACACGCATACATACATATTACATATATACTACACGCATACATACATATTACATATATACTACATACATATTACATATATACTACATACATACATATTACATATATACTACATACATACATATATACTACATACATATTGCATATATACTACATACATACATATATACTACATGCATACATACATATTACATATATACTACACGCATACATACATATTACATATATACTACACGCATACATACATATTACATATATACTACACGCATACATACATATTACATATATACTACACGCATACATACATATTACATATATACTACACGCATACATACATATTACATACATACTACACGCATACATACATATTACATACATACTACACACATACATAATACATACATACTACATGCTACATACATACATGCTACATAACACATATGCAGTGCTTTAAAGAAATTTCTTCAAATGAACATTCACTTGGCCTAAGGATGAGCTGCTTAGATTTTAGTGGTCAAGGTTAGGATCACATAACCAATCATTCTGTTCTCTTTATATTCCAGGACATTGAATCCAGAGAGGCTGAGGCAGACATTGCGGAGAAGACCATGGGCATCTACACTGTCCGAGCAGAGGGTCGTGGTCCTGATGGTCCAGGTAATGGACACTTTGCTGATGTTGGAGTTGTGCTGGAAGGTGTGGAAGTCCTCCATAACCTACAGAGTGTCAGCCATGCGTGCGTGATGCTTTATGGACTGATCTATGCACTCAACTTGAGCTATCCGAAAAGCCTGACCCGTACATTCGAGGTGTACCAGAAAATCCTGATGAACCTGGACTCAGCCAAGCTGTCACCAAAAGTACAGACACTGAAACTCAAATTGCCCCAGTGATTTGGCTGGCAATAATGCACATACACAGCTACCTGATTTTTTGTCAGTTTCTCCATCATACAGACTGTTTAAATCCCTTATAGTTTTTGAAGGGTGTGTCAGGAAAATACCTGTTTAATGTTCTTTTTTTTTTCTTTTGATGTTGAAGCACTTAACAGGAAGTGATGTGTGAATGTGGCTGTGTAGGTGAGTTCTTATGTGAGTTCATAGATGGTTGGTTTCTAAAATGTTTTAGCGGGACATATTGTATTACCTCAGCTCAAACCAGATTTTTTTTCTTGAATTGTTTCCAGATTCAGTGGAGTTAAGTGTTACAAAGATTTGTTCTAAAAGGTGCTTAAGTTTCTACAAAATCCACTAAGGTGAAGTCTTTATTTTTTTTACTTGTAATATTTTAGGAAAAGTATGGCCAAAATGGGACCTATGGTCTTGTGAATATGCACAAGTGAAACTTTAATTTTGATATTATAATTTTGTGTATTTAATATGATTTGAAGTTTAATAAAGATGTTGAAAGAACAACAACTGATTGCTTCATTAAGATTGTTGGTATGAATGGAAAGGAATTGCATAAATGTTATGCATTTTGATTAATTTAGTTCATTACATATGCATAAATGACATGTAATTAAAATAAATATATGCTATTTATATTGAATAATAAACCTGATTATTATGCAAATTAAAATAATATTCTTTATGTATTTGAAATAAATACCCTCAAGATTATTCATTTAGAGTAATTATATGTTATTAATTCTGAATACATAAACCTGAGGGTTATGCATTTAAAATAAATAGGCCTTATTACATGAATGAATATGCATCATGTAAGGTTTATTTCATAGGTTTGCCTTAAAATTATCTAATAAAAAGACACGCAATTTTGTCATTTAATAAAATTACATAAATCTTAAAAATTGGGGTTAAATATTTCTGTGAGTGTAGATACTAAAAACCAAAGGTGGGCGGATGAACGCTAGGGAGCGCTAAAGCGCTATTCCGCTTACAGTGGACCTAAACTTTTTGTCAGCGTTTTTGTGAATTGACTAACTTTTATAATTCATAAGCGGATTTGTGCTATTTTTATTTAAAATGCAGTACCGCTAATAACTAATTATCTATCAGTAAAAACCAATAAACTTATTTACAAGCTCTTATGCTGCTTGTTTTTTACCTTTTTCCCCACCGTAAACAGCAGAGGAGGAAAGGGTGTGAGGTGAGGGGGGCAGAGCTGAGAACAGACCATGTAGGTAAATGCCTGGGGGTCCCATTTCAGCAGTGGCCCCGGCCCCGCCTCGCCCCGTGCAGTCACCTACATAACTAACATTGATCCTGCTTGTTAATGTACATTTAACATAAAAATAATTATAGTTACGATGAAAACGATCATTAAATACGCAATAAAAAAAAACGGTTGATTTCTTTATCCCCCTACTAAAAATGGACTATTCCATCTTGATGACAACTTCCGGGTCACTCAGAGGTGAACTCGGGTGAACTGTAGCTACTGGTTGTGCTGGGTTACTAATGGATAATCCTTAGAGAACCCCGCTGTTTCAAGCCAAATTAACGTGGCCGGATGATTTTATTGAGGGTTTTGTGTCGACCACGCGACGGTGAGTCGTTATTTTTATGTATTTTAGTTACTTTTCATTAAATCTGTTGACTACCTATAGACGCTAACGCTGTGTCTGCCTGTTGGTTGTGCTGGGTTACTAATGGACAGGGGCGGATCTACTGGGGTGGCATGGGGTGGCAGTTGCCATCCCAACAGAGAGCCTTGCCACCCTGTTTGCCACCCCAGCTGGACATTACGAATGCGAACATCTTTTTTCCAACAACATTGAATGCAGCACAATGTGTCATATGGTCCACACTCCTTACCAGTTGGTGGCGGTAATGCTCACCTAACTTTCTTGCCAACTGCCAATAAATTTAAAGAAGAAGAAGCACAATGTACAACTGACTCAAGACGTCAAGTTCTGACTGAGTGGCGGGAAGTGAGAAATGAAATGAAAGGAGGACTGAACACACCTGTATTTCTGCTGCCTGTACTTTGGCTGTTTCATGTCTCTCCCTTTACATTGAACCATTTTATTCATATATACAGGTAGTCCCCGACTTACGAACGAGTTCCGTACCTACGGGCCGTTCGTAAGTCGAAAAGTCGTAAGTAGGATCACATACAAAAAAAATATATATATATATTGTTTTTTAAAATTATTTTTTACATTTTTGGGCACTAGTGGCCTTTATTGGAGAGGGCGAAACGGTAGAGAGGGGGGAGACACCACAGAAAGAAGCTCGTCGGGTCTGGGACGTGAACCCGCGACGCCTGTGGAGAGGCTCAGCCTCCAGCATATGTGCCGCCCGCTTTATCCACTGCCCCAAAGCGACGGCACATATATATTGTTTTTTGTACAGTACTGTACATCTATTTATTTATTTTTTTAATTCCTTTAAAAAATAAATAAATAAATAGATGTACAGTACTGTACAGTTACCAAGCACTTAGCCTATCATAACACAGTTTTTAAAGATGAAGGAGTGAGTTGAATTGTCTACCTTTCACATAAAGGGAGCTAGATCCCTTTATGTGAATGGAGCCTGCTAGGGAGGAGGGAGACAATTCAACTCACTCCTTAACTGTGTTAGGATAGGCTAAGTGCTTGGTAACTGTACAGTACTGTACATTTATTTATTTATTATTTTAAAAAGTTTTATTTTTATTTTTTTATAATGAGATGCGTTCGCAAGTCCGAAACGTCGTAAGTCAGGGGCGTCGTAAGTTGAGGACTACCTGTATACTGTATATATATGTATGTGTGTGTATTTGTGTGGAGGGGGAGGGTGTTGCCTCCCCCTGAAACATCCTTGCCACCCTCTTGCCACCCCATAGGTATTTTTCTAGATCCGCCCCTGCTAATGGATAAATCCGTAGAGAGAACCCCGCTGTTTCAAGCCAAATTAACGTGGCCGGAGGATTTTATTGTGCGTTTTGTGTCGACCATTCGACGGCGAGTCGTTAGTTTCATGTATTTGGGTTACTATGTATAAATGCGGTGGCGACACACCCGTGTATTTGAGATTTAAACGTGGTTTTAGGGATTAAAAGATCATTCTATTTTTTGTTAATTTCGTGGCCGAATAGAATATATGTACGTAAAGTATTAAATAAATCCTTTGATTTTTGTAATTTCATCCTTTTAGGATCATTTTTGTTACTTTTCAGTTGGCAGTGTAGTGCAAATATTGATAACGCTGCCGGCTATATATAATATATATATATATATATATATATATATATATATATATATATATATATATATATATATATATATATATATATATATAATATAGAAATATATAAATAGCGGATTAGATTAGCTTCCCCTAATTTTCATAAGACATTTGTGCTTTTGAAATTGTGGACCTAAAAAAATTAATAAGCGTTTTAGAAATTGTGGAACTAATTTTTTAATTAGCGGTGCCCAGCTGTGCTAAAAACATTAACAAGCTCTATTCAGAACAGGCCAGCATGCACAGCAAACACCGCAAAGACAGCTGCACTGAGTCATTGTACAATCAAATATAATGAAACAGAACACCGAGTTCTACAAGGAACCAATTTACTGTACCTTGCTGATTCCAAGTTAGGTAATATTTCCACAACCTGTATTACCTCATTACTCAAAGGTATTACAGAGAGTCCTCGACTTACGGCAATTCTGAGGTACGAACGCATCATATTAATAAAAATATGAAATATTAAAAAAATAAAAAAATAAAAAATATTTTTAATGTGTTTAAATGTTCTTTATTTCATGTGTACAGCACTTTGTTGCAGCTGTGTTGTTTTAAATTGTTTTATAAATAAAGTATAATTATAATTTTTAAGCCCATTTGCGCAGTTTCCGGCGGTTTCCGGAAATGCCGCCTCCGCCATTTTGCAGTTACCTTTGGTTAGTTCCAGCCTCTACAACCTGCTTTGGAGGACTGTGTGTCCGATAAGAGGTTGCCTTATACGGATAAATGAGCTGGAAAACGCTCGGTGAACTCTGTGGACGTCTCAGGCCCGGAGCAGCAGCCACCGATCACTCCGTTGCATCCCACCATGCCGGCCGACACCACCAGCTCATGGGATGGGCTAACGCTAACGCACAGCTAATGGCGGAGCTAAGAGGCTAACGCGGACCCCCACCGGTGACACCGAGCCGACGGGCGGCAGAGGCCATCTGCGACCGGGAGCTCGCCTCGATGTCTGCTTGGCAGCCTAAGATGTCGGGGGACACCGAGCTAACAGAGAAGCTAACATGCTAAAACGTGAAGAAACAGCGCCAAAAGCCTTTTGCATGGGCTAACGCTAACGGGCGCAGCTAATGGCGGGGCTAACGCTAACGGGCAGCTGCTTGTTTTGGATGGATGGACACCGCGGAGAAACGGCTTTCGGTAAGTTATTAACTCTTTTTCTGGCTCCAAATGTATGGAGTTAACATGCTAACAGTCCTTCCTGTAAACAGTTTGGACCGCGTGGAGCAGCACAAAGCTGCGGAGCTCGGACGTGCAAGAGCTAACATGCTAAAGACGGAGACAGGCTTGACCAGCTCAAAGTAAGAAATTATATTTTTATTAAAGTTAAAAATGTAATGTCTGTGTTTTTTGATAATTATGTACTACACTGTGTTAGGATAGGCGAAGTGCTTGGTAACTACAGTACCGTAATGTTCGTGTATAAGTGGCGGCTCGGGTGGTCCCTGACTTACGGCAAAATTGGGTTACAAACGATGCGTAGGAACGGAACTTGTACGCAAGTCGAGGACTCCCTGTACAGATAAATGCAACTGGAATGTGGAATAAAAAAAAAAAAACCTTTCAGCTGATCTGGCAAATTCTTCTAATACAGAAACTTAGAAAAAAGGATGGACCATTACGTATCAGGTGTGTGCATGTACTCATAAGTGTTCTGATACTACAGTACTCAATACCACTTTATGGTTCACTACTTAGTTTAGCAGTCAGGTGGTAGAGGAGCAATGTCATGCCACACAAAGTTGCTCATCACCAATAAACACCACAAAAATAATAATAATTAAAAAAAAAGGTAGAAGAAGCCATGTTTAGGTATTTGAAATTAAATGGTGATAACAAAAGTAAAGCTGACTGCAGAATAAGCTTACCAAAGTTGTCTAGAGGACCAAAGTAAGTCTGGCACGTTCAAAACAAGCAATATTATCAAATGTCTAAAAAAAGCAACACAATAACAAAAACTATTGCTGCCCTGACTCTGAGGTGTCAACACTAAAAGTCACCAAGAAAGCAGACAACCCCTGGAAAAAGGTTGAAGACCTCCACTATAATCAAGCTGAAAATGGGCATTACGTATTGGAAAGCATGAGAGCTGTATAAGAGTTCACAATCCAGCAAAGTCAAGCTGGAGAGCCGTCTAACAGCAAACTGATCCTGTCGGGCAGGCTGGTGGCATCAATTTACACGATAATGAGGTGTAGGGGAAAAAAAGGGGAGAATGGATATGACCAAAACTGTAATAGTCTTTCACTACAGGGTCATTGAGGAGCCTGAAAAGCTGCTTATCCTCCGTTTAGAAAAAAATGTGGTATCAGTGCAAATGCCATCAAAGTGTACTTCAGCTTTAACTAATCTGAAGACTGGTCTGACAATAATAACTGTGGCACAGACAGATTATAATACGGTACTCACAAAACCAACAGGGAATAATTTATATTAAAATGCATATACTGTATTATAAAAATCTGAAACCCATCCAGAAATGTTCTCAGTATGAAGGACTTAAAGCTCTAAATATAATGAAGAGAACTTGGAGCAAACTATAGACTGCCGGGGGTCAGTAAGAATGATTGCTTGCGATTCAAGCAGCTGTTCAACCTTGCCCCCAGTTTCAGCCCCCATTCAGTTTGAGAGCTACTGAGCCTTGCATACCATCAATGCAATCTCTGTCTGTGGTAATTACATCATGCAACTGTGGTTTATGAGGGATTGACTCCTAATCTGATGGGGAGAACTTCCTGTCTCACTGGCCAGAACGGTTATACACCTCCCGCTGACTCAGCATGGTGTTTCAGAGATTTTTTATTTTTTTTGCAACATGGCGAGTAATGAATAGTGTCCTGAAGAATCATAAAGCAAAAACTGGTATTTCAAAATATTTTGTAAAAGACAACGATGAAATTCATGATGAAAATGAAATTGTACAGTAAATGGATTTAATCAATATTTTGTGAATGTTGGATCAAGCCTTGCAGCTAAAATACCAAAAGTAGATAAAAATGTGATCCACTCAATTACAGGTTGTGCAAATACAGGTAGTCCCCGATTTACGAGCGCTCTGATCTGCGAGGTTCCAGACTTACGAGCTGCGAATTTTTGGAAAAAACGAAAAAAATACTGAGTTTTCATGTGTTTTTTCACTACAGTTAGTTAGTTAAGCATATAAACACACGTTTCCGATCATTTTTATGCACTCAAAAGTAGTTTTTAGATGAAAATAGAGTGTTTTTAGTCGCGCTAGCGAAAACCGTTCCAATTTACGAGCGGATTTCCGGATTTACGAGAGAAATGGCGGCCGTTCCAAATTACGAGATTTCCGGTTTACGAGCGCCTCGTTGTAACGGATCTCGCTCGTAAATCGGGGACTACCTGTAGTATTTTTCTAAATGGAACTAACAAAGAGGAAGTAATGAATGTAGTAAAAAATCTTACAGACAAGATATCAAAAGACTGGGTGGACATGGATATGATGTTTGTAAAGGACATAATGAGCCATGTTATTGAGCCGTTCACATACATATGTAATTTATCATTTTCAACAGGAATATTTCCAGATAATATGAAAGTAGCTAAGGTCGTTCCTCTTTTTAAAAATGGTGATAAATGTGTGTTCAACAATTATAGACCTATATCCTTGTTACCACAGTTTTCAAAAATTCTTGAAAAACTATTTGTAAACAGACTAGATCAATTTATAGATAAACAAAATATTCTAAGCAACAGTCAGTATGGGTTTAGAGCAAAAAACTCTACATCAATGGCTCTCATGGAATTAATGGAACAAATAACTACTGCTGTCGATCAAAAACAATATTGTATCAGTATTTTTGTTGATTTAAAAAAAGCATTCGATACTATTGATCACACCATTCTCCTTGAAAAACTGAACAAATATGGTATTAGAGGACCAGCATTACAGTGGGTATCTAGCTACTTAAAAGATAGGAAACAATTTGTACAAATAAATGATGTAAGATCTGACCTCTGTAATATCACATGTGGAGTTCCCCAAGGCTCTGTACTTGGACCAAAGCTTTTTATTTTATATGTGAATGACTTGGTAAATGTGTCAGGACTCCTTAAATGTGTACTTTTTGCTGATGATACCACTTTTTTCTGTTTAGGTGAAGATATAGAACAAATGTTGGAATTGATAAAGACAGAATTTGTCAAGATACAAACTTGGTTTAAAATAAATAAATTATCATTAAATCTAGAAAAAACTAATTACATGATATTCGGTAATAAAAAGAAAACTGTTGATGTTCCACTCAAAATTGAGGATGTTGAGATTTGTAGAGTGAGTGAGGTGAAGTTTTTGGGTGTTATCATTGATGACAAACTGACATGGAAACAACACATAAATTCTGTAAGAATAAAAATAGCTAAATCGATTGCAGTACTGTACAAAGTCAGAGACCTATTGAATGATAAAGCTCTGTATTTGTTGTATAACACAATCATTGTTCCACACTTAATCTATTGTATTGATGTTTGGGGGAATGCGTGTAAAACAATCACAAAGCCTATTTTTGTATTACAGAAAAGAGCTGTAAGAATTATCACTAGAAAACATTACCGTCATCTAGGGCTGTGCGATATGACGATATATATCGTGGGGACGATAGAAACGTGTCTATCGTGCTACTTTCCTTCTATCGTCTCTATCGTGATAAATAAGAATAAAAAAATAACGGTCGCAAAGAAGCTTCATATTGTGGTTTTGCGAGATGACGGCGCTGCTTTATGTTTGACGCACGCGCGGGTTTGCGACACATGCTTTACGTTGTTAAACTCGAGTTCAACAGAGACGCAGCCGGCATGAAGCCGGTGTCACCAGATATCTATGGGTGTCACAACATGGAGAAACAGCTGCGCAGGCAGCCCAAGAAGAAGAACTTTTACCAAAAAGAGGGGAAGCTCACCTTGTTAGCTTCCATTATTTAGCTCCGCTGAAACTCTGAGACAAAATGGGTCCAGAGGACACGAAGTTCAACCGAGTCCGAACTCGGGTCCAGTTAACCAATACAAAACAGACCAGAGACACAACAGAACCGGAATCAAACGCAACGTTTTCTCTTTTCTGTTTCTTTGCCTTGTTTACTCCAGATTCCAGTCAGAGCGGATTTCTTCTTCGTGGGTTTTATTAGCAGCCGTTGTTTTACCGCCACCTGCAGGAAAAATTTGGACCAAAGTAGGTCCAAAGTTGGACCAAAGTTTCTACTTTGGTCCAAATTTCCTTGTTCTTTTTGTTCACATTCTTATAATTGTAACTGTATCTGTAGTAAAATAAAATAAAAATAAAAACTTTGGTCCAAATTTTTCCTGTACACACACACACACATCGTGTTGTATATATACAACACGATGTGTATGTGTGTACAGGAAAAATTTGGTCCAAAGTTTTTTTTTTATATCGTGATATATATCGTTATCGTGATATAAAAAAGTCCATATCGTGATATATGATTTTTTCCATATCGCCCAGCCCTACCGTCATCCATCAAGTACATTATTTTATCAACTAAAGTTATTGAAGTTCCATGATTTGGTAGACTATAATATTTTATCAGTTATGTATAGGGCTCAAAATAATGCATTACCTTTAAATATCCAAATGCATTTTGTTAAAAGACAAAGTTGTTATAATCTTAAGGGGACAGAGATGTTTGTAAAACCACAATTCAGAACTAGTTTGAAGGGACGTTCTACCTCAATCCAGGGAATTAGATTATGGAATGGCTTGGAGAATGTAGTTAAAAATGCCAAGTCAATGTTTACATTTAAGAAAATGATCAAAACAAATGTGTTAAAAAAAATATGAAATAGCGTAATGTGTATTGTATTAGTTAGAAAATTAGAAAGAGTTAGTCATTTTGTACTGTTGGTTGAAGATTATTATTGTTTAATCTGATTGTTGGAAAAAAGTTGGTTGAAGATTATTATTGTTTACATGGTTGATTATTATTGTTTAATCTGATTGTTGGAAGTAAGGGGCAGATATAATAAGATTTATTCTTCTTTCTGCTACCTTTCATTTTTTTATATTTTGTACATTATCATTTATGAGATTGTCTTGTATTGTTTCTTTTGTAAAAAAAAATGAACAAATTTAATAAACATAAACAAACATTTTCTCACAGGCTGATAAAGTCAGTCAAGTCAAGTCAAAGTCAACTTTATTGTCAGAACTGCAATATGTACAGGACATACACAGGATTGAAATTGCGTTTCTCTCAGTCCCTCGGTGCAAGAGTAACCATTTAAACACTAAAACACTGAAACTAAAAAAGGTGTGAACAAAGGACATGAAGAAAAGTATTTTTGATTCAGTTCAGTTTACTTACTAGTTTTGATCTGCTGGTCAAACTTTCTAATCAAACCAACAAATATAAATAAAACACCTGTGCTTCATTTCTCCATATTTATGTTGCTGGCCATTCTGCTTAAATGATGGCCAGCAAATGACACTCAACTGCTCAGTTGTTATTTATAGAACAATATGAGAGGAAGTAA
>JBBPBX010011309.1:12376-41606 GCA_038048925.1 Garcialebias charrua | reverse complement strand
ATCGCTCCTCTTGTCCTACTTGCTCTTTCAGTCTCCGACTCTTCCTCAGAGACGGTATTTAAGGTCAAGGAGATGCCAGAGACAAAAAGCAAACAAAATGGGAAAGAAAGAGACAAATATATATACCGTATATTTTTTCCTTTTCTTTCAGCTTCTCCCTGCGTTAGGGGTCGCCACAGCGAACTAGTCGCATGAAGATTTGGCAATTGTTTTAACGCCGGATGCCCTTCCTGACGCAACCACAGACCACCGAGCTACCACAGCCCTCTGTGTGGAGCAGAGAGCTGATATCTAGGGTTCCCGGGGGAGCAGATGATGTGGGTTAAGGGCCTTGCTCAAGGGCCCAGAGTGGGGCAGACGAGGGTGGAGACAGGTGTGACTGCTTCACTTATCCCACCCACATTTTTGATGTTGTCGCTACCGGGGCTTGAACCGGCGACCTTCCGATCACAAGCTCACCGTTTAACCTCTGCACCACCACTCCCACAAGAGACAAATACCGTAAAAATCGCCGTATAACACGCTCCTGTGTATAACACGCTTTGTCCAATTATTGTCAATGAATTGGAAAAATCCATAAATAACACGCTTCGGCATATAACACGCATCTATTATGCGTCACCGCTACGCGACGCGTCAGCGCCTCATTTGCCCTGCTGAAAATGGCGGCCACAGAAGCGAGCCAGCATGGACTTTACAAGATAACACGGTAAAAACTATTATTTCTTTGCTGAGAAAAAATATATTTCTTAACTGACATTATAGCACAAGGGTTCCTGAGCTTAACCGTTCCTTAATCAATTCACGAAATGTTCAAATCAGCTGGATTTAACTTGTTTCGGTTTGACTTCTTCCAAACAAGTCTCGGGCGCCACTAAAATAAATTATAAATAAATCAAATTTTATCTCAAATGTCTTATACAGGTCAATAGTTTGTAAATTAAACCCATATAATTACACTCTGTAAGCCTAAAAAATATCCGTCGAGTGGTTTATCTAAACAGTACGGTAGGCACCGGTATCTGTTCACGGAGCTAACTGCTAACAGCTAAAAGAGCGATTTTTTTAGCTCTAAATATCTTCTTCAGCTAACAGTTTGTAAATGACCACGAAATAATTACGCTCTGTACCGTAAGTTTCAAGAAAATCTGCGGTGTGGTTTATGAGTTATCTTGCTAAAAAAACAGCTAACAAAACAGCTAACAGTGGTTATCTCCAGAGCAGGAGGCCGGGCAGCGACAGAGTCAGTCCGAGCAGAGGAGGCTTTTCGGACACATGAGCTAGAAACAGTCGGTGTACTCCTCTGGAAGTGTCCCCTAGCGGACAAAAGTGGTAGTGCACAATTTTTTGCCCAAAATGAAAAACAGCGATATCAGAGCCAAAAATGGGTCTAAAAATATGGGGAAAAAATCCATAAATAACATGATTCGGCGTATAACATGCAGGACGTTCAAATGAGTAAAAAAACTGCGTGTTATATGCCAATTTTTACGGTATATATAAAAAAGCAAATAGATGCATAGTTGCACACAGTATTTAAACACTTTTTAGTTTTGATGTTGGTGTTCTTTATTTCTACAATCAGAAGAAAATAAACTTTTTAAACTCAAACCCATGTTTGTTTAATGCATTTTTATCTTGAGCAGAAGTTGGTTTAAGCTGAACTTTACTAATATTTACCAAAAACATGTAAGAACAACATGTCCGTCTCTGGCTTTCAGTGCCTGTCCACACGAGAACGTTTTTTTGTAAAACAGGCAAACTTTTTGTTTGTTTGCATCAGCTTTGCATAGAAATGGCATTTAAGAATCCTCCAAACATTTTTTTCTTAAAAATTGATTCCACAATGAAAATATGTATACACTACGCTTATGTATTTGTGTAAACATTCAAAATGAAAACTTTGGAAAACGATGCAACAAACTCTCCTCTAACATAACCTACTAGTGCAACCTGAGGACGCCCTCTCCATCTTGTCTATACATTTCAAAACCAGTGCTCAAGCTTTCTGCACATGCTCCATGCCTCGTTTCCTGTTTTTGGTGCATTTTTGTAGCAGAATGTTGTTTAGGGGATTTCTGTGTAAATAAAGAAATTTCCTGAACAATGACATGTTTAGGAGCATACTGTACTCTTGTTTATAGAAAAAAATGTGTTTTCATGTGGACACTGTGGGGTTGGGAATTTTTACGGACGTCACAATTTAATTCAGTCAAGTGTCAGAAGGCTGTAATATGATTATCAAAGTATTATTGATGCAATGCAAATTATCCTGAAATTTAAATTACTTACTTACAAAAACACTGATTTATATATTTTTGTGCCTAATAATATACAGTAGTGTGTGCAACAATGTACAGTGGTGCTTGAAAGTTTGTGAACCCTTTAGACTTTCCTTCTTTTCTGCAGAAATATGACCTGAAAACATCAGATTTTCATGCAAATCCTAAAAAGTACGGTAGATGAAGAGAACCCAGTTAAACAAATGAGACAAAAATATTGTACTTGGTCATTTATTATTGAGAAAAATAGACTTATTGCATATTTGTGAGTGGCAAAGTATGAGGAATTCTAAAGGGTTCACAAATTTTCAAACACCGCTGTTATGTCACAACATTAATATTGTTATTGCAAGCTGCTGACCAACAATTAGCATGGACGATAGCTTAACATTGAAAATGCCATAAAAAAGTTGATCCAAATAACTTGTTTATCACTGGAAATGTATGCACAAATCAAAGTTTTAAAGGAAATACTAGACAACTTTAACTATTTAACTACATTGTCCAGCTTTTAGCAAAGAAAAGATGAAAAAAGATGTAACAAACAGCTTTACAGGAACATGTTTCTACTCCAGGAAGCTACGGTAGCTCTACTGGGACAAGCTGCACCACACAGTTGCCTCTCTTAAAGTGGAAGCACAGATTATACACAAAATTGGCTTATTAAATTGGAAAAATCCATTCAAAATCGTTCATAGTGAATCTAAAAAGAGTTCATTCCTAATGAACCAAGTCTGCATTTAGATTGGTGTTTCTGAGTTCTGCTAGATCATCGCAGCTTGATGACATCATGTAAAATAATATGCATCTGCTAAAACGTGATTCTCTAACTAGAGTAGATAGACAAACAGTTCACTGTGCACTTAAAATCACAACATAAAAACTTGAGACACACATTTAGGAAGTGGGCTGGGTGTCAAATTTTAATGCACAGCCCCAGACCCTTTTTACTGAGGGATGACATGTTATCTGTGGAATGTGGGGAATCTGGGAGGGTTACAATGCAACCAGGGAGCGCTACCCCCCTACCACCAACACACTCCTCAAACACACAAAATAAGGGCTGAACACAAAGGTAGAAACAGGAGTCCGCTCACATGTGTACAAAGCCATTCTCAACACAGAGTGAGCACACACAGCAGAACGGTCTGTGCAGAGTCAGGGTCCAGACAAAAGCCAAAGCAGACTAGACACAAATATAAAAGGTACTGTACACATAAAACACACACTTTTGTAGAGCAAGTGGCCTGAATGTGCACCCCTGATCAATTTACGCTGATGCAGACAACTGACAGTTGTCTATTTTAAACTGAGGTCACACACACACCACTAATACTCGTTTCATGGTGCACAAGTTTAATAAATAAGCACCCAGGCCTGCTGTCACAGAAGCTCAACCTTTTCTGTGGTGGCTTTTTTTAAGTCGTATTCAAATGCAGTTTAAATGAAGCAGGAATTTAATCAAATTTCCTTATAACTGAGGAAAGAAAAAAAGTCGATAATGAAATTAATCAGTTAAATCCAGCAAACAACAGGTACGTTTATATATCTCCAAATCACAATCACACTAACATTTATATGCCCTAAACATATATTGCTTCCTGTTTCCTTTAGGCTGTCAACTTGTGCAAGAATAATTCCCCTAAAACATTCATAGGAAACAAAAAAAAGCATGTACGGTAAAGCCTTTACAAATGTTCTTAGGCAAGGCTCAGAATTCAAAGAAATTAAAGCATATGTAAAGTATCCTTTCTGACAGTCAATTAATCTATTTATCTTTCAGAGTCTGATATGAGATTTCTCACTTTGGACTAAAAACTATGTGACTTAATCTCCTGTTTGTGATCTGCAGCTGTCACCCAATCGTGGCTCCGGGTTTCCATAAAGTGATTAAACTCACAAAGTCTGAAGTGTTTAGAAATCTTTTCTGGCAATAAAGAGAAAAAAATGGGGAAAGAATAAACACCTTAAACAGGATACACTTGTATTTAGTTGTGTTAAAAGTTAAAACATCCAGACTTTCCTAAGGAATACGTGGGCTCAGCTTCTATATGGGAGTAAGTTCAGGGAATAATTCACAAAGTGAGTCAGCTAACATCGGACTGATGCATTTATTGTCCCAAACTAACCCCATCATCATATACGCACACAATACATGAGGTGCAAGTCAACAACACACATACACAACCCCTGTTTCCAATTAAATCAAGATTCAATCATAATAAAGCACACTTGACACAAACGCACACACATTACGACTGACGTCAACCCCCAGACGCAGCATTTTCTGCGCCATCTTTCAGCCTCTCAGCTCGCCTCATTTGCAGCATGACTCTATTTAAAAGAAGGTGCCAAAACACTTGAGTGTGTTCAATACACTGGTGTGCACGAACACACTCACCCACCAACACAGCCAAACGTCTGGGCTCGGGAGTACGCTTGCTTCTAGTTTTTCTGAATAAACACAGAGTGGGCGGGGAAAAAGTCAAAAAAAAATTGTCCATTCCAAATGCACACACACAAAAAAAAAACTTGGCACATATTTTCAAGCCTTTAAAGCTATCAAGTGTGAGTTATCTGTGTGTTAAAATGCCTCACTCCCATGGGTGAAAGGTCAAAGCTAAATGCTGTGTTTTAAACTCTTCTGGAGTGACTCCACTAACATAATTACACCAGCTTCTCACTAAAAACACAACATGACCTGAAAGACATGTGACATAAATCTGTGTGAAAATAAAATGATAAAAAAGGCAGGATGGCCTGACCTTGCGAGTTCAACATTTGAGGAAACTCTGATGTTTGGAACATAAACACACGTTCAACCAGAAAGTAGTGCAAGTGACCAAAGAGGACGGTTTACATTCGAGGAAGTGGCTGCTTCTCCGTCTCCCTTCCTTTGCAGCTCACAGCTGGTTACCGACACAAGACAGTGAACATGAGCAGAGGAAGGATAAAGAGAAAATAAAGCTGTGGGAATGAGCAACAGAATAAATAAACCTCAGGTTTTCCTAGTTTTTTCCTTTCATCTCTACAATATCCAAAAGTCAGAGGAGCATAATTAGTGGCATGACGATGCTACATTCTCATTCTGACATCAAGCCCTAACAATCTTGTCAATAGCTTCCATCCCTGTTATTTTTAAGGCAGCAAACAAACTTGCTCTGTCTAATGAAAACCAGCATTCTCCTGTTTTACAGCTAGAAGCTTAACAACATCGTGAGAGGTGGTGTTCATGTAGCATCTTGACCTTATCGCGCCCTCAGATGACTTGTGTTGTGATTCGAGGGTAAATAAATAAGAAAATAATTGACTAGTGATTGTAAGCATGTCTGCAGGGTGGCTGGTGGTTATTTTGTGCACAATCCTTCCAGCAATATATTCCCCTTTCAGGTTGTTTTTAAAATAGTTATTCAGTTAATCTATAGGCACATGAACAACGCGGGAAAACAATTTCCTGCTTCAAGTTTTAAAATAAAACCATTGTAATTCAATGAAGCTGAGCCAGATAAATGAGTTAATAATCCCCCAAGAGGCAGCTGCAGCATGGGAACACACATGCACTCAAGTTCTGCACAAGCCCCCTTTAACATGCACATATATGGCATTGTTTTGAATGGCAATAAAAAATGGGAAACAAAGGTTTTTGTAGCTGGCATTTAGGACATTTACCATGCAAATATATTTAAAATGCCAACAAATTTCATCCATTTATGATGCATTTCTGTTCACCTTTGGGGTTGCTATCACTTTATCTGGGAGTTTCTTAGCAGGGAGAGGCAGCTTTTGCCAAAGGCTTAACGCTGCAGTCGTTTGTTGTTTTGTCAGGGAAATCTGAACCTTGAAAAACTGTTACACCTCAGCTCTGCTGCTCTGGAGTAATCGGAGTTTATTTATCCTTTGGTTAACTACTCATATTTCATTGTGCCACAGGTCAGGAAATTAAAATAAAAAAGCCATACATCTAGATAGAAATGGGTGAGCTCTGAGGACAGTTTGCAGCACTCAGAGGGTGTGTGCTGGTTTGAGCTGGGGGATAATCTGCCATGTGCTTCTGTTGTGAGGGAAATTTTAAGATTTTCCAGAGCCAACAGACCAAGAAAGGTCACTGACAAGAAGGGGGGTCCTGATTCTTATTTGCTTTCATTATTCTCCTGCCCATTAACCCTCTCCATTTTCACACTTCCTCTTGAACTTGAGTCATGTTCTTACCATCTTTAAATCAACTTAGGGCCATGCTAAGACAAAAAAATTACATTGCCACGCTAAGAAAATTTTTTTAAGCCATAAAATTATGAGGATAAAGTCGTAGCATTACGGGAAAAAAGTTGAAAAGACGTACAAGCCTTTTTTTCTTCTTCCACGAGTCGGATCCGCGACGCGACCCGTCATTCAATCCAGTAGGCATGTCAGCAAATGACCAATCCGAAGCTAAATGAGTCGTAATATTATCCGAATTCCGACATGATAAAGCAGGGTTTTTTTACGATTTATCGCATTTTAATTAGTAAAATGAAGAATGTTTGTTAAACTTTATTGTTATTGATGCTCTTGCTCAAAACGTGTTCCAATACTGCCACCTACTGTTGTGTTTTTGTATGCTGCTTCTGGGATGCATATACGTGACATCATTACGTCATGCCTAGGGATCCATGATATTATCGGCATGTATCGGCCGATATTAACGTTAAATTTCAATATCGGACATCGGCCGTTCCATTAAAATAACTCACCGATATAAAAGGGGCTGTTTTTTCCTGCAGCGGCAGCACACCATGATAACGTTGCTGGGGCAGCGCAACGCGATGACGTCACGTGCGCCATACCCAATTTCAAAATGTTGGCGGTGTGCAAGTTTTATTTTCTGTTGGTGAGGATGTCGGATTCCGAAGATGTATAGACTATGTTAAGCCTTGCTCCATCGTCCGCAGTCGGAGATGTTTTTCCGACGTAACGTTACCTGAGTTACAAGCCGTCATTTCCAACGTCATTGAGAAACTAATAGCCGATAGCACAACTTGTTGGGTGAGTTTTACCACACATTTGGACGTCGTGTTAGCTCCGTTGACATGATTTAGTCTTACGGCACAATGGATAGACAAAAACTTTGAACTTAAAAAGGCTGTCCTTGATGCACAGAGTGCAGAGGATCCCACACTGCAGCTAGGAACTTGGAACAAGCCTCCACAACTAAGACAGCCTCACAGGTGACTAATGCTAATAAATAACATTTAACACTTTCGGTGGGCCTGTGATCGGAAGATCGCCGGTTCAAGCCCCGGTACAGACAACATTTTTTTAAAATGTGGGTGGAAACGGTGAAACACCCACACCTGCCTCCACCCTCATTTGCCCCACTCTGGGCCCCTGAGCAAGGCCCTTAACCCCCACTATCTGCTCCCTAAAACAGGTCTCTCTTGAAAATGAGTTATTGTTGCTCAATGAGACTACCTGTATAAATAAAGGGTAAATAAAAAAATAAAAATAAATATAAAATATCGGCATCGGCAATCGGCCAAACAAGTTTTAACATATCGGATATCGGCCAAAAATCCAATATCGTGCATCTCTAGTCATGACTTTAATTGTTGTTTCCATTTGAGAACGGTGCTCAGTGAGAGAAACGGTGTGCGTGCAGCGCTGTTAGAGGTCTTCAATAAATACTGTATGCCAGAAAGAGCCTGAAGAAACCCAGCGACTCACTTATAGGAGCATTTAGCTTCGGATTGGTCATTTGCTGACACGCCAACTGTATTGATTGACAGATCACGTTGTGAATTTGACTCGGGGGAAAAAGTTTTGTACGACTTTATTCTCGTAATTCTATGACTTTATTCTCCTAATTTTATGGATTTTTAAAAACAATTCTTAGCGTGGCCCTAAAGCTCCGTCGTACTTTCAACCCTTTCAGTGATTTTTGTTTGTTTGTTTTATTTAGTCCCATATGTACCGGTACACCCTTGCCTCCTCACATACAGTGATCTGCTCTGCAAAGACAAGCTGAACTTTGACCTCCACCCCTCCTCTGTCAACTTCAAAACCTTTACCCTCTGACTGGAATAATCTCTCTTTGTTTTCCTTAACCGTACCTCTCCGCTCTTTTACCTCTCAGTTCATGAATCACAAAGACATCTGCACCATTGTGGTTGTTTATAAAATCGACCCAGCAACAAACCAGCAGTACTTACCCTGTACCCAACTAACTATGAGCAGCGGCGATTATCACAACAGTAACCCTATTACTTCAAGCTCATTAGTGGCTAAAATCATTTCAACAATTCCTATCATTCCAGGTGACCTGCATCCACCTCTTCCCTCTCATCCATCTTCAACCATCTCGACTAACGAGGTCTCTAAAGATAAGCTACTGGGTGACCTTCCTCCTCCTCACCACCACTCCCACCATCTATCCATCTTCATAGATTAAAGGTTCAGTCTGCAGTTTCTGTAGAACATCAGCACTTAGAAAAAATTTCAACAAGCAAAGCATTCTGATCCCTCCCCCTCAGAGCCATATATGGCTCTGCCCCCTTGTGGTCTGTTAAAATTCAAATTCAAGCTCTGTTTTTATTGGCTGATTCAAATTCAAGCTCGGTTTTTATTGGCTGGTTACAAACTTTGTTTTTATTGGCTGGAAAATGGCGGGTCACTTTTTCTTTTTAGAAATGCTTATTTACCACCTGGAGAAGCAAGGGGACAATATTTTTTTTTAGTTTTTTTCAGAGATTACCTCTCTAACATCAATCTAGTGACAGAGTGAAGAAATATGTTAAAAATATATTGTTAGAAAAGTTACATATAGCAGCTTTAAATAAACTCATCAGCTCCTCTGCCATGACATTTCCATCTCGGGGCAATCTGTTTCTGATAAAACGCTGTAGAATAAAACTTTACACGTTAATCAGACTATCAAACTCAAACAAAGACTAAAAGTGCTTGAATTCAAACGCCTACAGGTCACTTGAATATGCACATTGAAGTGACTCACAGGGGTGGAAGTGCACCTCGTAACCACAGGCGCACATTCAGAAAATTTGACAAGTTCCAGATGAACCAGACTCTCCCCGATCTCCAGTTGTCGTGCCCACCCTGTGAGAGAATGTGATTGGCTGTAGTGTGTGGGTGTGTATGTGTGGGGAGTGTGTAGATGTATGCAACTCTACTCTCAGCATTCCACCACATGTCAACAGTTGCTCCGTCATCTTGGACATACAGAGGTTTACAGCCAAGCTGTTCCTGCATGCGTCATTTGGACAAGTCTTCACATGCGTTCAGCACTAAGATGGTGCAAATCATTTAATCAAATTAGGTTTTTTTTTTACAATACAGTGCAAAAAATAAATAAAAACGTCCAGCCACCCTCATATCTTTGCATTTCTCTTCCAAGGAGCCAGACCAGCTTGTAATCTTGGCATCAGTTCAGTTTTACTCCAGTCCTTGTACATGATTATTTTCAGAAAGCTCTTTCTTTTTTTGTAAAGCACCTTACCACTGGCTTATGAATCATTCAAGAACAACAACAAAAAAACTCCTGACAAAAACCAGTGCGTCTCCAAGAAATGCATCTTGGCTAAATAAAAGTATTGTATTTTTATGCAATTTAGATTCAGCAGCTTGCTGCAAAAACATAACTTGTATGCCCCTTTAAAAAGAAATTACGGTGAAAGTGACAACAACAAAAAAGACCAATTTGACAATCATAAATATATAATTTTCAGACACCATTCGTTTACTCGAAACATTTTTTAGACATGCATTTATTTGTCCGGATTTGTTGAATTTAAAACAAAAACACAATTTTGACACAATGTGTAAAGATGCCATATTAAAAAAGGCCTGAAAAAATAGAGAACCAATTTAAAAAAAAATTGTAAAAATTACCGTACAAGAAAGCTTGGCTCCTTTGAGGCAAACTAATAAAATAATTCATAATAAAGATCAAAGTGATGCAGACATCCCCGACATGAGATTTCCCCGACTCTCCAATTAACGAGGGCTGAGACAAAAAAAAGGAAGAAGTAGAACGAGTGACAGAAAAGCTCAACCAAGGTTGAGTTTGTTTTCTGACAACAATCTGCAGTCTCCTAGATGCAGGGCATCAGGCAGAGCTGATTTTATGACTCCAAAAGACTCCAACAACATCTTGTGATGGAGATGACAGCAAAACAACAGCAAGTTATCACAACAAAACTTAATCCAACCAGAGAAAATAAGCAAGCACGATGATTTAGAGAAGCTTTTCACACACAGCCTGCCCTCATCTTGATTGTTTCTGAAACAATTGACCAAAACTCTTGAGTGTAACGGAATAAAAATATATTTGCACGTATAAAGCTGTTCTATCTGCTTGGTGACAAATGCCTGGCCAGGCTTTGTAAATACTGTAAACGGTAGTCTCTCGTTACTTTGCATTTCATTTATCTTGGACTCGCTCTATCGCGGTTTTTCAAAATAAGATTGGACATGGACACAATTGGCTGATTGATGGATGAGCCACACGATCGGCGTCACGATTTTTATTTAAAATACATTTTAAATTATCTTTCACCTGCTGCACCTTTGTGCAGCCCATACTGCAGGATACACTTCCTGCTACACCTGATCAGCTGCTCATGCAGAACGGAGAAGTGGGCGTGGCCAAGAGTGCTTGCAGGTGGCAAAGAGCAGATGAGGCAGGGAGCTGAAATCATGTCGTTCTGTGCTCTTTTAGAGCGTATAGAATTTAGAAACGTTGTTTAGAAAATTGCAAGAGCGTGGGAAGGGTTTAAAAGGCCACATATATATATACATACATGTATATATTAGGGCTGTGTAAAAATATCGATACTGCAATATACTGTAAATTGACTTTTTCTTTCCTAGAAAAAAATCAATATTCATCCACAAGTATTGTACTTTTTATTTATTTATTTATTTATTTATTTTTGAATGTCCAGAGGACCAGACTAAGCTTTTTTAGATGCCTCTTCATCCCTGGCACCAGTGTATCCTCAGAGAAAAGTCTTCTCCACCGCTGGAGATATCATCACTGCGCAGAGAAGTGCACTTCTCCCAGAGCACGTCGATCAGATTCTATTTCTAAACAAAAATCTGAGGAGAATGTAGCTCACTTGGTCTGCAGAGTAGACTTTCTGTTTAGAGTTCACTTATTAGTCAGGGTCTATCTACAGGCCTTAAGCTGCTCTGCTAAGATGGGTGCATTTGAAGTTAAATGTTCTTCATTACTTGAATTATAGACTGTTTTGGAGAAGTCATATTACCGTACTGTTTACTTACCGGTACCAAGCACTTTAGAGCGATTCCTTCAGATGTTAAGTGTCAAGGTTAAAAAGGTTTCAAACTATTCAGAGCAGGGCACTTGGTGCACTTCATTTACTTTACAAATGCATGTAAGCTACAGTTTTTACTGTTTCAATTGAAAGAAACACGTTTTCTCACCACTTCTTTGATTCATTTTGTCCAGCTGTCGACTTTAAGTCTGTGTCCATGTCCAACCAGAGCCAAGTATTGTGTAGTTGGTGCTTTTAATTGGTTTTCAGTTAAATTAATTCAATCCAAGTCTATAACAGTCTCAAAATGTCAGCAAAATCACTCTGTCCCTCTAAAATCTTTCAGAAAATCGCAAAAGTGTATTGAATTGTATAGTTTGCTGAATATCGCAATATATATCGTATCGTGAGCAGAATATTGTGTATCGTATTGTGAGATTATTGTATCACTACAGCCCTAATACAGTATATATATATACTAAAATAAAGTACTAACTACTTGTACTACTATTCCTACTTCGTGGTTTTTCACTTCTCGTGGGGCTTCAGGGTACGGATCCCCTGAGACAAATGAGGGACTACTGTATTTTCTTTTTAGCAGCTCAACAAGTGTTTCATCAGAGCATGTAGTTCCACATGAGTCCCTGTAGGTGTTTTCTTCCTCTGCTCTCTCGGTGTCACACGACTGACGGAGACGGTTATTTTACATCTCCAAACGCTCTGCGCCTCCTTCTCAACAGCTTAAAGCCTCCATTCTTGCCTTTATACTGTACATCCCCACAATGTATAAAAATGCTCCACTCCTGCTCATGTCTGCTCTTCATTTATTTTTTTAAAGTCTCACTTTCTCTTTGACAAAAAAACGCGTTCGCTGCAGAAGTTGCTTCAGGGCATTTTGGTGAAGCAGCATCAGTGATTGCAATCCTGGCTCTGACATTCTTGTTTAACTTTATGCGTCAAAATAGTACCAACGAAAATGCGTTGGGTGCTCCCCAGCTACCCGTCTTCACCCTATATTTTAGAAATGTCAAACTGGAATGGTTATGACGTTGACTACCAGCATTTCGAACTAGCTCAGTCATCAAGAAATTTAGGCTGCAACTGTTGGGCATCCTCTTTTGCTTTCAATAGGCCTTTATCTGTTTCACCACAAGATCTGTTCACACATACCGGTACAAAAAAAAAACTAATTTGTAACAGTTAACCATGAGTACGGTAAGAGGAAAATAAATGTGTGTGTGCTGTAAAAGAGTGTGGGAGGGAGGGGTGCTACTTTGACTAATGCTAGCCAAGATGCTATCTGCACCATCGATGAGTAAGTCAGGCTGATCTCATATCATCAGGAGAAACCAACCTGGGTAAGAAGGAAGTCCTCTTGAACTGCATCAGTATATCACGATAAAAATAGAGCATGCAAGGAGAGACGGGATAAATGACCACAGCTGACACCGAGTTACAGACTCAAGACAGAGCTCGTGAGTGAAATGGTGACGGTTTTCTAGACTCACCTGGAGTTCGCACCACGCCACTTCCACCGTCGTCTCAGTGTCGAGTCCCTTGTACACAGTCTTAAAAGATCCTCTCCCGATCTCGATGTCGAATTTCAGGAAGCGTCCATCTGGTGAGGTCCCTACAGCTTTCGTCTCAGCCTCCTCTATATCATCCTGCACTCGTTTCTCAGCTTCCCTCTGCTCTGCCCGTGCCTTTGCAAGCCCCTTTCCTTCCTCGGTCTCCCTGTCTTTCTCCTCAGTCAGACTTCTAATGCTCTCCTCGATCACTTGTTCAATCCCTTTACCTTCTGTCGACGCCTGCTGCACCTCCTGAATCCCTCTGGGACGTAATGTAACATCAAGATTTTGACCTAATGTTTTGGCTGTAACATCCAATACTGTCGGGATGGGCTCTTTTATAGTTCCCTCTGCTCCATCGGCGTTGCAAGTGGTGGGAACAGCAATTGTGACAACGCTTACATCGGAACCTCCCTCAGCATTTTGCACATGCCCCAATGCAACCGCCCCACCACAGCCAAGGTAAGGCTGTAGGCTGGTGCTTTGTAAATAGGACCCTCTTCTGTCCTCCTCCTGTTCAGAATCTTGCTCCTCGGACCTACAAATCTGCAGAGACAAGAAGTTGGGAGTTCCTTCCCAGTCTGGAGGTGAGGTGAGAATCACAGTTGCCTTGCTGGGCAGGTCCAGGGCCGTGGCGTTCGAGTCGCAGATAACGCTGCGGCGAAAGAAACGGTGCTCGGCCGTTTTGGAGTCCCTCTCCATCGTGTGGCGCCGCCGTCGAACCTCGGGCTGCCCGGCAAGCTTCTCCACGACGTGCGAGTCTGAACTGGCGGAGCCATTCACATTCTTGTGGGGGGTTTGAGGTGACAGACAGGGGGAAGCAGAGGACGTAGAAGGGTGTGGGGCAATCAGTTTCACAGCTTTGCTGCTGCTGCTCTCAGACATTCTTCCCCAACGCTCAGACCACAAAAAAGAAGCAAGTGTAGGTATTTAAAAAAAAAAAAAAAAGGTTAATCCTCAAACTATTTACGTAAACTTGAACTGTCGGAGCAAACCTCAAACTGTAAACTCCTTTTCGAAATAAAAAGCTCTCAAACTCTCGAACAAAAAGGCATTAAAAAAAATATTAATGCAGCAACCCTTGTTCTGTTTTTGATCAGCTGTTTCCTTTGTGCAATGTCAGCCGTTTTAACAAGACAAGCTACAGTTTCTAAAGTCCCCTTCCATTTGAAGCTTGGGGTGGCCCCAGGTGAGAGGAAGGGGCTTAAAGATTAAGGGGGGGAGGGATGAAAGGCAGTCCAACAGGAAGCACTGCAAAGAGCCTCCACGGGTCAGATCAACACTCGGATCCATCCTGCTGCCAACATCCATACAGGGACAACTGCAACATGGAAGGACTGGAGATTGGTCAGACCAGTATGGCCTCCTAGAAATCTGTGATTTGAGGTTACAGCCTGATAAGGTCTTGTCTAGTCCTGTTCTGCCTGTTGAGCTCCCTGAAGAGGTGGCTGGCCTGTCTGGTCAGACCAGACAGAGGACTAGGCTGGCCTAGCCTGGGCCTGCTTGGTCTGCTTGAGTCCTCGTCACTGGAGATAAGGGGGGAAAAAAAGACAAACTGTTATTTTTTTTTCTTATATTTCCATTAAATATAAAATCATCAGGATCATATAACTGATCCAACCCAAAGAAAAACGGATACTTGACTCAGAGCCAAAATGGTTCGACATAAGTTGAAATAATACATACACAAGCTGTGAGGTACCCCTAACCTGTGGTATGATTAATACGAGGTGGTGCATACATTTCACAAATCTTGAGATTACAAGTTCCTCTCGACTGGATGTTTGTCCCATAAATCACGCGTTTGCATTATGATTCGTCATCTTGTGCTTTTTAAATGAAGCTCTACATCCAGCCCTTGTTTACTTAGCGCTGCGGAACGAGGTGCACCTACGGTAATTGCTCCACGTTTTAAATTTAGCCCAAAGACACAGCGGCCTGGCTGACCTCAAGGTTAGGCTACTCTGGAGCTTAGCATGACAGAGGAGGGGGGTGCTCAGAGCGACACGGAGAGAACTGCTGCACAGATACTAAATGCATAGGCGAGGACAGCGCTCGGAACATTACTCAGCATATTGAATTACAGGCAACAGGAGTGCTTACTGAATTTGTCTTACATAACAGCCTGCAGATAACTTTTAGTCTTATCACCGGCACAGAACAGCAGCTACTTTGGAGGGTGGTGTTTGAAAGCATTTGAGATAAACGTTTACAGCGTCCCTTTTTTTTTTTAAACACAGATTTTATTTTATTTGGTCATCAATGGGATTTATTCGGATCAGAGTTATGGCAAATTGTCCGTATGTTATTCAATCTAGCTTGTACGTCGTTATATTATATGGAAGAACATGCTACAAAAGGTGCAAAAAATAAATTGTTTTAGGGCTGCAAAGCATAAAACAGATCGCTTAGAGGACACTTTGAAGTTCTGAGTTTAAAGTTTTCATTCATTTGCCATGAATGACCGCATTTCTACCACTTTTGTTCAGGAAAATGGGTGAAAGGCGAGAGCTGAAGAGGCCCTAGTCGCTTCTCGAGGTCAGCAGGTACAATCTGACCGCTTGTTTGCATTTTCTTGTGCAGCCGTGTGTGCCGTTCTGTTATACGTGTAACACACGTTTTAAAATTAGCTTGGCGTAACAACACAGATTGTGCAGGCTGCCCTTGAGGGGCAAACGAGGCAGATGTCTCAAATCCCAGGTGCACACTTGTGAATGACTCCACAACTACAATGAGATGCCACAGGCTGAAGAGATGGGACGACTTTAAGAATGACAGAGCTATTCTCAATGAAGTGCTTCTCAAAAAACGAACCTGGTGCCTGATTCATCATGTGCCTCAGGGTTAAACAGCAGCACATGGATGCAGCTTAGTTTACATGTTGGCCAACACACACCCGAAAACATGACTTCATGCTGAAACTTTTGACATGCAGCTACAAAGACTTGGCCATCATATTTTATGGTGATTTCACAAGAACAGTTGCTGTAATGAGGTGTTTGTGTTTATATAGGGGGGGTGTCAGTAGAGTCTTCAGGGCAGCCAGTTCAGCAATCTGACATTTAAATGCACCACTTTTCATATTTCTATTTTAAAGCCTTCATGCAATAATCTGTTTCTAAAAGGAGAATAGTTGTCTATTGTGACTAATAAACAATTCTGCATGGGAATTTATAATCTGAAAAATAATAAGTTTGATTGCACAGGTGAAACCAGACAGTCACAATCAGCATCTGGCTGGTAATAAAATTAAACCAGTGCTGAAAAGACACGACAAAACAAAGCAACAGTTCATACAAGTTTGTTCAATTAAACTGCAAAAAGGAGGCAATAACTCGTAAAAATAAACAAGATGAGCTAGAGGGATTGGACGTGAACAGAAGATTCGGATGCTCTGAAAAGATGCTCTCACACACACACACACACACACACACGCGCGCGCACACACACACACGCACACACACGGAATCGTGTGCAGTCAGTCAGTCTGTGTGGGGTTCACTGCCCGTGAAGGAACTCGGGAAAAAACGAGGTTTCGTTGCTAACTTTACCAAACCAACGACGTGCTAATAAGAGCAACGGAACAAAACAAAACCGAACCATTACCTCTCACATTGGTGTCGGTTCTGTTGGTACCGCTGGAGGCAAAAACTTAACAAAAAGGAGCTTCTGCAGTGCTCTCTCTCTCTCTCTCTCTCTCTCTCTCTCTCTCTGGAGAGCTTATGGTGTGTCACATTAAAGCCACAGTTGGTTGCTGAACCAAAAAAAAAAGGCAAATTACAAGACACCTAAGTTAGCCGCAACCTCTCTTTAAGGTCCTGAGCGGTCCGTGCTGGAGATGAAAGCCGTCACACAGATACCTCCCAATGCACAGAGATGCCAAGTTCACGCGCTGTCGCGGCGGCTCCGGTGTTACTTTCTGCCCGTTTTCTGTGTCGTCCGGACCCAGCTATCCACACACCGATATTTAGTCCGTTAAATGTAATAAATCCGCTGTGAAGAAGTGATATTCTCTGTTGTGACGCTTCCAGACAGCGGCTCCGACCCCTCTGAGCTCCTCTCTGGCGATTTCGTCAAAGCGACGGCCGCGTTTTCACACAACAGCCAGAGAGAGCCGCGTCAACCGCCCGGCGATGACCCGGATGATGGCGGAAGCGAGCCACCCTTTCGAAATAAAAGAAAATCATAATTTGTCTTTCAAGACTGACCTTAGAGCTGCAGTTTATTTCACGTGATGAAGAACAATTTGTACTTGTTGCACGTTTTAAGTCATATTTTGAATAAGTAAATGAAAGTGATTCATTTGCACATTGTTTAAACGCTGATATTACGAGAGTAAATTGCAACAAATAGTTATTATAATTTTATTTTGACATGTCAAACCGGAAACGGTGTTGTTTTCACTTTAGCATTATTGTGCTACCCAGCACAGCACTAGCTTGGACCAATAAAAGTCCTACATCATGGTTTATTTCATCAGATTGTCCCCCAACTTTTATTAATTTATATTTTATTATCGTGTGACTGATACGTGTTGCATCTGTTTTGTATGTCTTATTGTGGACTGTCATAATTTAAAAACAAAACAACATTCCTAAAGATTTCTTAATCACTTCTTGTTTAGTAGATGGGGTTGGGGGGCTGTGTATATTTGACAGAGCAAGTCCTAACATTTTAACCTCTCATTTGGGCACAAAAGACACTACTTCACAAAACAAAACGTTCTTTTAATATAGTTTTTTTTTAAGATAGTTCAAATAATGCCAATCCCAATAAAAGTTGGCACAAATTCTGTTTTTGTTTGCATAATAGTCTTTTTTAAAACAAAGTTTAAAACAAAACATTTTTTTTAAATCTTCAATGCATTTGTCAAAATCTAATTTTTGCCTCACTGTTTCTTTTTGTATTGATCCATATGTAGTTTTGTTGACCTGTGGGCTGTAAATTGTGACTCGGCTGTGCAGTCACTTGCCACTACTATCAAGTAAAGTTGTTATCTTTGCAGTGTTTACAGATGGATGATTTGCTCAATGTTGCTGCAACACAAACTGCTACTGAAATGATAAAGTGTTGCAAACAATGTTTTCATATCTGAGATGCCGCTCTGCTGCGTGCTGAGTAAGCCAAGACATAATCTGGGTTATGACCTTGTTGTTCCAGGGGAGCGCAAATGAATCATTCAGTTTCATTATATTACAAACCATTCAACTGGCTCCTGGCTTTTCATCTGAAAATGAGAGTTGTGTGTATGATTTGTGTGACATGGTGGATTAAAGTTCTTCGCTGGGCACGTACATGTTGAACGTAATTATTCTGCACCTTCCTTAAGGCACCGAAGCCATACTGTATGACATTTCACAACAAGAAGCAAGTTCTGACTGAAACTGCCTGAGAATTGCCGTGAAATCCAGGGAATGTACTGAAGGCCTCGGCATTCAGTCCGACCAAATGATGCAACACTGTTTTGTGTTTTTGTTGTGATCTCTGTGGCCGACTTAACAAAGCAAGGGTAAAACTGTGACAATATCAAGACGTCTCTAATGAATTTACTGGAAAAACACAAAAATGAAAGTAATTCAGAGCCCAGTGGAACTTGTAAACAACAAAAAAAAGTATTTAAAGGGACCAAATCAACAAACATGTTGGTTCTAGCCTTTGTCTTTATCTGTTAGTTAACTGTCCAGATCCGATTAAAGTACAGTAATAATAATATATAATAATGTCACATTTGTCATCTGTGTATGTTTCCATACAAGACGAAATTAGTCTCTGCATTTAACCCAACCACCACCAGGTGGGGCAGTGGGCAGCTATTGAAGGCGCCCGGGGGGCAATACATAGTTCCCAGACACGCCCCCAGTATTGCGCAATACCGGATTCCGCACCACATCTAAAGGCGGAAAAGTCGAGCAAGATGGCGAACAAGCAGACGCGAACAACCAGAGCAAATTATACGGACAAAAACACGAGCTACCACAGCTTCACCACGGAACAAGAGCAAAATGGCAGTGGTCGGAGTTAAATGAGTTTGAGAAAGAAATCATGGCAGACGAATCGGACAACTTGTCACAAAGTAGTTACTCTGATATCATTAATTATTTAATTACTACGAGGAGCGCACACCGGCTTCACAGCACAGAGCTTCACAGCTTTAAATCCAAAAAAGATGTGTAAACTGTCTCAATCAGATCTAAAGGTTTAACTAAAATAACACACAGCCACAAACAGTCCAGGCTGAACACAGACCAGAACCAGCACTTTGAGTGTTACCGTGTTGGAAGTTAGCATGTTGTTAGCATCTGGAGCGGAGGGTCCGTCGAGCTCAGGTCGGACGGCGTGGATCCGTCGCGGCCGCGGGGGCACGTCCCATGGGACAGACGCGTCGTCCGCACGACTTGGCTCCTGTCTTCCTTCTCCCACTGGGACGGTCTCCCCGCCGGTCCCGGTGGACCGTGCGAGACCGTGAGGAGGCCGTTGTCGCGTTAGCGAGATGCTAAGCTAACCACAGCATGCAAGACGGTGTTGCTAAATAATGAAGAAAAAAAACCAGCTCTAACACACAGACAGTTGTACTCTAACATTGTTTCACAAAATGATTTCTGTAGAATATTTTGTTTACCGGCCAAAAGCACAACGTCTTCTGAGCAGATCCGAGAGAGCGATGGAGCTGCTGTGAGCTTCTCCGATGAGATAAATCCTTCACGTTTACTTTTTTTGGATTAAGTGAAACCTGCGCGTTGCCCAAACGTCTACCCGACTGGAACACCCACTGACCCAACACGAAGTAACCATTGCAATTAATTAGAAATTAACACAAAAAAAAACGTGAAAAATGAACATCCATTAGACCGCGCTGTCCCCTGCGCTGCCTCTCGAAATGAGGGTCCACACCACCTGGAAGTAGCACGGATGTGACGTCACATGGGAACTATGTATTGGGGATGAGGTGTGCCGCCCATAGACACCACAAGGTATGCCGTGACTGGGGTTCGAACCTGGGTCCTTCGGGTCGCAAGTCGGTTCCCCTGCCTCTACACCATCTTGGCCCCTTGATAGATGGTACATCTTGACTGTACCGGTAGTCAGAGATGAAGTAAAGATGCAAGTACAGATCAGTGCCTCTTTGTATCGGACGCTGAAATGGATCAAAGTGGGACTGTGTTTAGATCAAATGTCATTCAACAGAGGATTAAATCAAATAAATCATTGCAGCATAACTTTAAACTTAAAATTGCCCGAAAGCTTCAAACAAACACTTCCAGGAGCCAACATGAGAGGAGTATTTTCCATTTCTCCCCCCAAAATTCATATTTAGAGGCAAACTCTATGTCCTATCCAGTATATTTTACCTTTTAAAGCATTGGGTGTTATCTTAAATTCTATTTTCACACTAAATCACTTCGTAAGGTTTTGGTCTTAGCTTGCTTTCAGTGTAAAAAATGGTGCACTGAGTTCTTATTCTGCAGGTGGGAACTTGTAGAGCATTTGAAACACATCAATATAACAAAGGACGGATAGCCGCTGTGGCAGGTTGTCATTGTTTTTGCAGATATAGGGATGATTATGTCAGTTTTATGCTGTAATGGTGTAAAAATGTATAAGAGAAGCACAACTTTCAACATAAAGAGAAGTATCAGCGTTTATCTTTGGTGGTATTCAGTTGCTCAAACTGCCATTAAATACATTAAGCCCGTCTGGAGGGGGAGGTTCAGGGACTTCCTCGTGTTTAGCCTCTGTTAGGACCTGATTTACAAAAGAATCTGGGACTTTTCTGGAATAGTTTCTGTATTTAAATCCTGTGGAGGTCAGACGTAAAACCATTCAACTTGGTTTATTCTGTTCAGGGTCAAGAGGCGTATTGAAACCAATAATCCCAGCAGTCACATCCTGGACACCAGTCTTTAATTCTCCGGTGTGAAGCTGAAACCACAATAAAACATCCAAACATGCACGTTGTAAAGACTCACAGTCAGTGTGCTAGTTCCAACATGCATGTTTCTGTGCAGCGTAGAAAGGAGCCCGAGTGAAACTTATAGGAAAAACTGTTCAGGATTTAAACCGGTGATGCTGCGAGGTGGTAATGCAAACATTACACCGTGGTGCGACACGTCTGAAGTAAATATTGTAGACATCTGTCTCCTGGCATGCAGTGCATGTGCAAAAACTGTGTTCACGAGACCCCAAATTTTCCATAAGAACATTAACGCAACCGAGCAGAACTTATTTGCATCCTTGTTTTTTTTATTTTTTTTTTTATTATAATTATCAAATGTGGATTATTTTTAAACAATCCAGTAATAGACTTCAAAATGCTCACTTATTTTGATATAAATAGTTGTTTTATTTTTGCTTCCTTGTTCCAGACAGTGTTTGCTACAACCTTCAGCTGACTCAGCCATGCAAACTGCTGCTTCTTTTTGCACAACTTGAGAATTTATATGTCAACGAAGCGCAGCGAGAGTTGGCAACGAACATCCTGAAATTCAAACGCTGTCGTGAGAGCATTGTCTAAACCTTTATTGGCGCTTGGCAAGAAAACAACCACTTTTCCTACCTCTTCAAATGTGCCGCAGTCGAAACTTCAATCACTTTTGCCTCGTGCAACTCGTTTTTATACAAATACAAATTCCTCCTGTTCAATAAATCAGAATTAGGTTTTTTTTTTTAGATAAAGGAGGAGGCAAACCTGCAAAATATGATTTGCATGTAAACAACTGTTCAGTGACGACTGAAGTCATGCCCAAACCTTCCTTACCTGGACTTAGTGGTACTTTATTTAAATTAATTTATTAAAATACACACTTCAGTGTGTACAAAACTGTAGATTAACCATAAGGTCATGCACCTACAATTTGTTTTGTGGTACTGTCACTCAAAAATGACACACACACACACACATCAAACAGGAAGCGTGAGAGCGCCATGTTCTGCTCAGAACATATAAAAGGAAGCACGCAGCTGATTTAGCAGGACATATTTGTGTTTATGCAAATCATTCTGCCACCATCAATCAGTTCTGGTTCGGTGTGTTCTTAAAATGAAAAACAGAAGCTCACCTATAAAAGAGGATTTAAAAAAAAAATACTTAATTTTGTTATAGTTCATGCTATTGCTCAACACATTCTCTCGTCTAAACATGTCACCCTCCTCTGCATGGATCTGAGACAGTGGGGTCCAACTTGCACCGCAACACAACTCCGTTTTGGGATACAGACAGAGCTCCTGCGTTAGTTTTACAGAAAAAAACCTAAAAGTGATAGCCTTGCAATCAGGAAACCCAATTATAGGCCTTCTCTTGATATAAAATTTAGTGGTTCCCAACACTGGTCCTTGAGGAACACCGTCCTGCACATTTTAGTTGTTTCTCTGCTCCAGCACACCTTCAGTGATTTAATTACTCATTTAAAGTTGCCTCTTTCTTTCATTCAAATCATGTGTTGGAGCAGAGGAACAACTAAAACATGCAGGGGTGTTCCTCAGGGACCAGGGTTGGGAATTGTCGGTTTAAATGGTCTTCTTCGGCTCCTATGTGCTATAACTGACAGAATGTATCACTCCGCTGTGAACAATCTGATTGTTGATGTATAAAAATAATTATCTGGCTTCCTTGAAAACAAACAAAACATAACTTAAGATGCTGAATAAACACTCAAAGGCATCGGTTCTGAAACTAACACTTAACGTTTTGCCTTCCTCTCTTGGTTTTGGAACATATAAACACAGCGATGATGTTCACACATCTCAGTTCAGACACCGACACGACTGCTTGAGTGCATCTGTTTGGTTTGGAGCACTTTTGCAGGAAGTGATAAACGTGATCAATGCATTTCCTTTATTAGCACTGGATGCCTGTCTGTTTGCAAAATATCTCATGAACCACCAGAAATGTTTTAATAAACTTTGCAAAAAAAGCAATCAATGCATACACCTCTCCGACTGGTTATCATTTGGAGTCAGTCTAGTTCAAAATGGTTGCCACAGCCAACTAATCTTAGAAAACATAAAAATGGCTATATAACTCGGTCAATTTAAGAGAAGATGACCTAAGATTTGGTGCAATAGTAGCTGAGATTGAGCCCCAACACTTAGTCTGAGTGCTTATAGATTGCGCAAGATCTATGTTTAACACTTTGCAATTAACCGTTGGTGCAAACTTTGTCTGTCTGTTAGCAAAATATCTCATGAACCATAAAAAAGATGTGAACAAAACTCTCAGAAAGTAATCATTGGATGCACATCTACAACTGTTTATCTTTTGGAGCTAATCCAATTCAAGATGGTTGCCACAGCCAACTGATTATTTAAAACATAAAAATGGCTATAACTCTGTTAATTTTAGATAAATTGTGCTACAAATCAGTGTGACGGTAGCAGAGAATCGGTCACAAAACATACTCTGAGCATGGCATGACCTCTCATAAAATCAACCAAAATCTGATCCAACTCCATCATTTCGCAGCACAAGATCGTCTTAACTGCAAAATAAATGCGTGTTGCGATGGGCGACGTGCATTCTTTTATTTCCTTTATTTTTGTTCATCTGAGCTGAGCAGTTAAACGTGAACCCACTCGAATCATAACGTCCATGACAGCAGTTCAGTGTGGGTTTCAGTAAAAAAAAAAAAATCATGTTGCAACAGTGAACACTTCCCTTCTCAGCAATCTGCATGCTTGCTTTTTTTTTTTGCATTCTTTCTGTGAACTTTATGTTCCAAAAGCCCTGCAGCTTCCAGTCCTCTGTGCATTGCAGCATGGTGCACATTTGTAGAATTTATGGGATGTTTTCAACTCATTTGGTGCAGTTCAGTGGAGAGCTGCACAAAAAGTCACTGTGCAGTACAATTTCTCACCAGGCAGTGACACTGAAGAGTCCACTCTCAGCTTCTCCATTAAATTCCACTTGATTTCACCTTCAGCCTCTACATTCCCCTCCACTCTGAGATGTGTCTCCCCTACAAGCCTGTTCAGAAACTGAACAGAATGTCTCCAACGGTCCAAATTAAAGAGTAATTAACGTGAATGTGGTCTCTCTCCCTGCAGACAGACGAGAAGATTAAACATGACACAGATTCTTTAAAGTAATTGAAAGGGAACAAGTCTTATGGGGCAGAGGAGAATAAATGTGACAAGTGATTATAGATATGTAAAAGGCAAAGCTGATACTTACTTTGATCTTCTTCACTTAAATATTACTATAGTTGAAAGTGTTTCCAATTTGATACAGCTACATTTTAGTACATGTTATTGTCTGAGGGACAAAACATTCATAATTTAATTTTTTGTTTTATCCTCTTGACAATCCTTCGTTGGCATGTTTATGAGTGTGATAGAAGCTGAAGTGGTGTGAGGGTCATAAATGTGTAAATATTAATCAGTTTGTTCAGAGGTAATGACTTTAAATCTCATTAATTACTGAGGTTTTCATTTTTTAAAAGTACCGTAATTTTCGGACTATAAGGCGCACCGGATTATGAGGCGCATTAAGTGGAGCAAGTTCATTTTGACAGATTTTTGAGCACCGTGTAGCACATAAAATTGGTTTGAGGTCTGTAAGCACAACTAGAATTAATACACATGGTGCACCAGATTACAGGTAGTCCCCGATTTACGACGGAGTTCCGTTCCTACGCGCCGTCGTAATTCAGATTTCGACGTAACTCGAAACATACGTCCAAACTGCACCTTATACGTACAGTACTGTACTGTATTTCACCAAGCACTTAGCCTATCCTAACAAAGTACCCTACATAATTATCAAAAAACACATACCGTACATTTCAGGGTCATAATGAAGGGAATAAAGAGTTAATTTCCTACTCTGGACTGTTGGTGAAGCCATTTCCTCGTTCCTCCCTTCCTCCACCGGATTCTCCATTCGTTTACGTTGTAAAACCGCTGTCTATAAAACAGTTAATTTTCCACAGCTGCTTCCTGTTTCTGCCTGTCCAGCTTGGTCCAACAAGTTTTGTTTTTTGAATGTCCAGAGGACCAGACTTAGCTTGACTTAGCTTTTTTAGAGTATAGGGCAAGCTGTGGCCTCCGCAGCTAAACCAGAAACTGCCGGAAACTACATAAATCGGCTTCAAAATAAATGTTTTCAAATTAAAAAATTTTTATGGGAGGTGCGTCGTAACCGCGAAACGTCGTAACTCGAGACCGTCGTAAGTCGAGGACTACCTGTATAAGGCTTACTGTCGATTTTTGAGAAAATTAAAAGATTTTAAGCCTTATAGTCCGAAAAATACGGCACTGTAGAAACCTGGATCCAAACTGAAATGTTTATGGGGTAAATTCTGTGAAAGAATTACAAGATAAATATATAATTATCTTAATAAATATGACTGGAAAAACCTGCACTGATTCATTTTAAGGCCACAAAATCTGAGAGACTACGTGAGCTATTTTGGTGCGGAAACTTTAGGGGGAAAAAAGTGTCTTAATTTTAAGTTGTCAGAAATTTTGTTTTAGATTTAAATTTATAATCCATCCATCCATCCATCCATCCATCCATTTTCTTCCGCTTATCCGGGGTCGGGTCGCGGGGGTAGCAGCCTAAGTAGGGAGGCCCAGACTTCCCTCTCCCCAGCCACTTGGAGCAGCTCCTCTGGGGGAATCCCAAGGCGTTCCCAGGCCAGCCGAGAAACATAGTCCCTCCAGCGCGTCCTGGGTCTTCCTCTGGGTCTCCTCCCGGTGGGACATGCCCGGAACACCTCACCAGGGAGGCGTCCAGGAGGCATCCTAACCAGATGCCCGAGCCACCTCAACTGGCTCCTCTCGATGTGGAGAAGCAGCGGCTCTACTCCGAGTCCCTCCCGGATGACTGAGCTTCTCACCCTATCTCTAAGGGAGAGTCCAGACACCCTGCGGAGAAAACTCATTTCAGCCGCTTGTATCCGAGATCTCGTTCTTTCGGTCACAACCCAAAGCTCATGACCATAGATGAGGGTGGGAACGTAGATCGATCGGTAAATTGAGAGCTTTGCCTTTCGACTCAGCTCTCTCTTCACCACGACAGACCGGTACAGCGCCCGCTTCACTGCGGATGCTGCACCTATCCGCCTATCGATCTCACGCTCCAGTTTTCCCTCATTCGTGAACAAGACCCCGAGATACTTAAACTCCTCCACTTGGGGCAGGACCTCCTCCCCGACCCGGAGAGGGCATGCTACCCTTTTCCGGCTCAAGACCATGGCCTCGGATTTGGAGGAACTGATCCTCATCCCGGCCGCATCACACTCGGCTGCAAACCGCTCCAGTGAAAGCTGTAGATCACGACCTGATGAAGCCAATAGGACCACATCATCTGCAAAAAACAGAGAAGTGATTCTAAGGCCACCAAAACGGATCCTCTCAACACCTTGGCTGCGCCTAGAAATTCTGTCCATAAAAGTTATGAACAGAATCGGTGACAAAGGGCAACCTTGGCGGAGTCCAACTCTCACTGGAAACGAGCCTGACTTACTGCCGGCAATGCGGACCAAGCTCTGACACCGGTCGTACAGGGACCTAACAGCCCATATCAATGGGCCTGGTACCCCATACTCCCGGAGTACCCCCCACAGAACCCCCCGAGGGACGCGGTCGAATGCCTTCTCCAAGTCCACAAAGCACATGTAAACTGGTTGGGCAAACTCCCACGCACCCTCCAGGACCCTGTTGAGGGTGTAGAGCTGGTCCAGTGTTCCACGACCAGGACGAAAACCACACTGCTCCTCCTGAATCCGAGGTTCGACTATCCGACGGACCCTCCTCTCCAGAACCCCTGAATAGACCTTACCAGGGAGGCTTAAGAGTGTGATCCCCCTATAGTTGGAACACACCCTACGGTCCCCCTTTTTGAATAGGGGAACCACCACCCCAGTCTGCCAATCCAAGGGAACTGCCCCCGATGTCCACGCGATATTGCAGAGTCGCGTAAGCCAACACAACCCCACAACATCCAGAGCCCTAAGGAACTCCGGGCGAATCTCATCCACCCCCGGAGCCTTGCCACCGCGGAGCTTTTTAACCACCTCGGTGACCTCAGCACCAGAGATTGGAGAGCCCGACCCAAAGTCCCCAGGCTCCGCTTCCTCAGTGGAAGACGTGCCAGTAGGATTGAGGAGGTCTTCGAAGTATTCCGCCCACCGACTCACAACATCCCGAGTTGAGGTCAACAGCACGCCATCCCCACCATAAATGGTGTTGGTCGCGTACCGCTTTCCCCCCCTGAGACGCCGGATGGTGGACCAGAATCGCCTCAAAGCCGTACGGAAGTCATTCTCCATGGCCTCTCCGAACTCCTCCCACGCCCGAGTTTTTGCCTCAGCAACCACCCGAGCCGCATGCCGCTTGGACTGTCGGTACCTATCTGCTGCTTCCGGGGTCCCACAGGCCAAAAAGGCCCAATAGGACTCCTTCTTCAGCCTGACAGCATCCCTCACTCGCCGGTGTCCACCACCGGGTTCGAGGGTTGCCACCACGACAGGCACCAACAACCTTGCGGCCACAGCTCCGATAAGCTGCCTCGACAATAGAGGCGCGGAACATGGCCCACTCGGACTCAATGTCCCCCGCCTCCCTCGGAACGTGTTCAAAGCTCTCCCGGAGGTGGGAGTTAAAGCTCCGTCTTACGGGAGACTCTGCCAGACGTTCCCAGCAGACCCTCACAATACGTTTGGGTCTGCCAGGTCTGACCGGCATCCTCCCCCACCATCGGAGCCAACTCACCACCAGGTAGTGGTCAGTTGACAGCTCCGCCCCTCTCTTCACCCGAGTGTCCAGGACATGCGGCCGCAGATCAGATGAGACGACAACAAAGTCGATCATCGAACTGCGACCTAGGGTGTCCTGGTGCCAAGAGCACATATGTACACCCTTATGCCTGAACATGGTGTTCGTTATGGACAATCCATGACGAGCACAGAAGTCCAATAACAGAACACCACTCGGGTTCAGATCAGGGGGGCCGTTCCTCCCAACCACACCCCTCCAGGTCTCACTGTCATTGCCCACGTGAGCGTTGAAGTCCCCCAGTAGAACAAGGGAGTCCCCAGGAGGCGCACTCTCCAATACCCCCTCCAAGGACTCCAAAAAGGGTGGGTAATCTGCGCTGCCGTTTGGCGCATAGGCACAAACAACAGTCAGAGCCCGTCCCCCCACACGTAGGCGAAGGGAGGCTACCCTCTCGTTCACCGGGGTGAACCCCAACGTACAGGCACCAAGATGGGGGGCAACAAGTATGCCCACTCCTGCTCGGCGCCTCTCACCAGGGCAACTCCAGAGTGGAAGAGTGTCCAACCCCTCTCAAGGAAACTGGTTCCAGAGCCAGAGCCATTTATAATCCATAAAAGTCACAAATCCAGGAGAGAAACTATCTCAACTGCAGTGAACGCATGTATAAAAATTACAATTTGGGGTTTTGCGTGAAAACTTCTTCTGAATAATAGAGGAGTTGTTTGCATCATGTTTTCAATCTGTGAATCAAAGCGTTTGTCGAGCACATCCACAACCGTGTGATTCATGTCTGGGACTGCATGAATCACACGCTTGTCAACCGGGTCCATCATCCTGTCAGGGCTGGATCATTCAAATTTAATTTAGAGCACCTTTATGAATGCTCTATCATCCTCATTTGGAAAGCTAGTCTTCATCTAAAAGAGGACAATACTGTAGATCCATTCAGGATTCAGGGCAGAGTGACGGTGTTACACACTGACCTGGAGTGTGACAGTCCTGTTTAATCAAGGTGTGTCACAACCGTTTGATGGTTCACTTTAAAAGAAGGTTATTAGGTTTTAAAAAATACTGAAATAAATAAACGACTTGTCCAGGGCACTTGAACAAAATTGGGTTTAAAATGACGATGTAAAGATGGCAACAATTATTTCGGCAATTACTGACAACTTACAAAACTGTTCAGTGGGTTTTCGATTACTGCTAAACACGCCATCTGTCACCTGCATCAAGTAAAACACCTTCGTTGCTCGGTCTCTTCAAAATGAAAGAAAATGTTTAACAGTTTACTACACTAAACAAATGGAAACTTCCAATGGAAATTAATATGTTAGAAGCAGTTCGGTTAGCTGGCTTTAGTAGCAACATTTAGCTTAAATGCTACTTAAAAGTTCAAGAC
>JBBPBX010011309.1:0-11897 GCA_038048925.1 Garcialebias charrua | reverse complement strand
TTCTTCTTCTTTCGGCTGCTCCCTTCATCAGGGATCACCACAGCCAACTAACTTCCATGAAGACTTGGCAATTATTTTTACTCCGGATGTCCTTCCTGACGCAACCAGAGAGCACAGAGCTACCACAGCCCTCTGTGTGGAGCAGAGAGCTGCCATCCAGGGCGCCCAGGGGAGCAGATGGTGGGGGTTAAGGGCCTTGCTCAAGGGCCCAGAGGGAGGCAAATGAGGGTGTTTCACATTTACCACTCACATTTTGATGTCGTCTGTACGGGGAGTTGAACCGACGATCTTCTGCTCACAGGCCCACCTTCTCTAACCTCTGCGCCACCACTAGGCTTTATGTAAATATAAATAACCACTGCAGCCTCAACTATTTTGTGGAATGAGTTAGTCATTTTTGTTTATTTTATTTTTTGGCCACAAGTGGCTACACGCTATCAGCTATCGTTAGCTAGCGGTGGCTCATTTAGCCATAGTAATCTGAAATTCATGCTGATGGTAAATAATCTGAACGTTATTTGGTTTTTATTAGAAAAAAATTTTTTGAACAACTTTACTAAGTCCTGAAACCACCAATGCGACACTAAAATTCCCAAGAAAAATAAATCTAACGAAAAATGTTTTTTTTTTTTTAAATTCTACATCAGGGTGTCTAAAATGTTTAATCAGTCAAGATTACAAAATAAAACTCCTGAAAAGGTGCTATGTGCTAAATAACACAACAGAACTCCCTGTCAGCTTACTGACAACTTTATAAAGTCATTACAGCAATTAAAGATCCATGGCAAAACATTTAATGCTACTAGTAGAACAACATTAGTAACATTTTGTTTTAATTATTCAAAATAACAATCGCATCCCCTCATAAATGTTACAAGGCTCTTGTTTCTAGTTTACCATTTTCCAACACCGGTCCAGAACAGAGACCTATGCTGCCTTTAGATCTGCTTTTATTTTTTTTATTTTTTTTTTACAAGCATATACTGTATATTGGAACACCTGTTCTGCAGACTATCTCTTTGATCTGTTACGCCTGCTGCATGCACATCTGTATGTGAACGTGTGTTCGTTTTCATCTGCTGATGCACTCTTGCTCTTATCAGCTGCCATCAGAAGTTCAGATGTACAAATTTGCTCCGTTAACTTTGAAGTGGCTTCTCTGTAGAGCCTGTGTGTAAAAAGCTTACTGCCATTTGTGACAAAAATCAACACAAAAAAGACTTAATTTTACGATCACGCCTGTCAAACAACCAAAGTTGCATCTAAGTGAGTCAAAGCACAACCTTGTGTCTGTGGTTGAGCATAAATGTCCTTTTATGGTGAAAGGAGAGACTGGCACAGACTGGGCAGAGTGTGTTTGTCTGTTCAGGACAAAGAGGTTAAAAGTGAGAGGTCAGCGCTGCCTGGTACTCAGCTGCTGAAGCCCTCGCTTTGTGCTGAAGAGAAAGAGGCTGTGAATGAGAGCTAAACCAAGACACAAAGACTAGCCTGCACGCGTACAGGCATCCATCCATCCATCCATCCATTTTCTTCCGCTTATCCGGGGTCGGGTCGCGGGGGTAGCAGCCTAAGTAGGGAGGCCCAGACTTCCCTCTCCCCAGCCACTTGGAGCAGCTCCTCTGGGGGAATCCCAAGGCGTTCCCAGGCCAGCCGAGAAACATAGTCCCTCCAGCGTATCCTGGGTCTTCCTCTGGGTCTCCTCCCGGTGGGACATGCCCGGAACACCTCACCAGGGAGGCGTCCAGGAGGCATCCTAACCAGATGCCCGAGCCACCTCAACTGGCTCCTCTCGATGTGGAGAAGCAGCGGCTCTACTCCGAGTCCCTCCCGGATGACTGAGCTTCTCACCCTATCTCTAAGGGAGAGTCCAGCCACCCTGCGGAGAAAACTCATTTCAGCCGCTTGTATCCGAGATCTTGTTCTTTCGGTCATAACCCAAAGCTCATGACCATAGATGAGGGTGGGAACGTAGATCGATCGGTAAATTGAGAGCTTTGCCTTTTGACTCAGCTCTCTCTTCACCACGACAGACCGGTACAGCGCCCGCTTCACTGCGGACGCTGCACCTATCCGCCTATCGATCTCACGCTCCAGTTTTCCCTCATTCGTGAACAAGATCCCGAGATACTTAAACTCCTCCACTTGGGGCAGGACCTCCTCCCCGACCCGGAGAGGGCACGCTACCCTTTTCCGGCTCAAGACCATGGCCTCGGATTTGGAGGAACTGATCCTCATCCCGGCCGCATCGCATTCAGCTGCAAACCGCTCCAGTGAAAGCTGTAGATCACGAGCTGATGAAGCCAATAGGACCACATCATCTGCAAAAAACAGAGAAGCGATTCTAAGGCCACCAAAACGGATCCTCTCAACACCTTGGCTGCGCCTAGAAATTCTGTCCATAAAAGTTATAAACAGAATCGGTGACAAAGGGCAACCTTGGCGGAGTCCAACTCTCACCGGAAACGAGCCTGACTTACTGCCGGCAATGCGGACCAAGCTCTGACACCGGTCGTACAGGGACCTAACAGCCCATATCAATGGGCCTGGTACCCCATACTCCCGGAGTACCCGCCACAGAACCCCCCGAGGGACGCGGTCGAATGCCTTTTCCAAGTCTACAAAGCACATGTAAACTGGTTGGGCAAACTCCCACGCACCCTCCAGGACCCTGTTGAGGGTGTAGAGCTGGTCTAGTGTTCCACGACCAGGACGAAAACCACACTGCTCCTCCTGAATCCGAGGTTCGACTATCCGACGGACCCTCCTCTCCAGAACCCCTGAATAGACCTTACCAGGGAGGCTTAAGAGTGTGATCCCTCTATAGTTGGAACACACCCTATGGTCCCCCTTTTTGAATAGGGGAACACGTACAGGCAGACTCACAAAAACTGAGCGCACACCACACATGTTGGCACAGCTGATATAGAGCCTAATTTTAGCTCTTTAATCACTATTTGTTTTCCCTGCATACTTTTTATGCCCACATGGAAATGTGCCAACATGCACAAGTACTCACATAAACATTTACACTCCAGCCCAGCAGGTGGCGATAACAATCTAATCTATTTGAAAGAAAATAAGCTGTATTGTTTTCTCATTGGGAATTTGATGTAAATTGCACGTCAAGAAGCACATTTTATAAGTATAGAGACAGGAACAGTTGAAGCCACAAAGGATGAGCGCTCCACATGGCTGGCTGCAGTACAATCATTAAGCCGCACCCCTCCATGCAAATGAATGGCACATTTCCTGACTAGCAAATAAAAATAGACTTTAGAGTTGGCCTGTCATGATAACAAATTTTGCTGTACGATTAATTGTCTTAGAAATTATTGCGATAAACAATAATATTGTTTGAAATTTAACAATAATTAATTGTCAAACTTTAGAAGAAATGTTGATTTGTTTGGAGTGTAGTACCTTTTTTGACCACCTGATGTCAGTATAAGACAGTTTGAACCAAAGGATGGATTGTTAAGCAGCGCGTCTCGTTAAGAAAAATTGGAGGAAGGGCTCTTGTGACATGAGCTGACATGGTGATTTGAGCTCTTTAGTATAACATTTTTCACACAAAGCTTTTAATAAGAAATCAGCAAACAAGTTCTCAGCTTCTTTTTACAGTGGAAAAACAACTTTTTGCTGAAAGGCACGGGGTTTCAACTGTGAATTTTGGAGCTTCAACAAGATGGACGTTTTTTCCCGAGGTCAAGACTGTTAGTTTAGCTTGTAACTTAGCTTCTCAGCTTAGCTGCTTTTAACGATCCAAAAACACGATTTTAGACGGTTAAAGAGGAAAGAGAAAGTGAGGAGTCAGTGAAGAGCACCGGAGTTGAGCCGTGTCTTCAGTTGAAAGAGAAAGACACGAAGAAACGATAAAGCCGGTAAATGAACACGAGGTCGATAATTTCCATTCATCACGCGATTAATTGATTTATTGTTTATCGCGACAGGCCTACTTCAGATAACGTTTTTCAGGAGTTTATTTTTCTTTATTCAGGTAGTTCTTGCTACTGTATGCTCAAATATGCATTTTGAAAATAGGGTTAATGTCAATGGGTTATTTGAGGTTTTATAAAATGTAATTTTCCATCGAGATTGTCAATGCGACAGCTTGGTTTGTAAACGGGACATTTGCATGGCACAAAAATATACAATAGCAACCGAAACTTACATTTCAGCAATTTGGACAATGGAAGTTACTTCGTCCATCTATATCTCAACAATGTGTCCTTTTTTCCATTTAAAAGGTCATTTCAAACCAAGCGTTGTTGCTGTTTTTCTTCTTGTGCTCGTACCCAGACCTGTGGTCTTCTTCATCTGTTAGCACCACCTTTTGAATTGATGTATTGTGCATCACATGTTGTGTGCACAAACACACATACACACACACACACACACACACACACACACACACACACACACACACACACACACACACAGTGTGCATGACCATAAAATTCTCAGTACTGACCCCAGAGACTTGCAAGCTGGTGCGTGTGCTAAAATTAACATTGCACAAGCCTCGGCTCCACGTCTGACATCTTCAGGCCTCCAGTGAAAGTCATTGTTTGCCAAGATTTTGTGGCCACAAAACACAGAAGCTGTTTAAAATAATCACACAATTTTAAGACTTGTGTAAGTTTTAACCTGTAGGTGTTCCTAGAATTCAAACAGAACCATGTTTTTTATAAAGTATTCTCATTACTTGTTGGTGCTTGTCAGTGTTGGCAGCTGTTTACAATAGAAAAATAGAAAAAGCCTTAAATGTCAGCCGCTACGAGTCACTAGATGAAACCACAAACAAATTTATGTTTTTTAGGTCTCTAGTTCACGTTCTGTCACATCCCTGTCATTTCAGTGTCACTGCTCTAAAACATTTTGTGCCTTTGTGTGACCAGAACTTCTCATTTACCGTACTTGTCTGAAACTGTGTCCAACGGCTCAACTTTTCTGTGGCTGTAGAGATCCTCAAATTGTGCACTAAAGTCCAAATCTGGACCCAAATAGAAACTAATCTGACCCTAACAGATTGCTAAATTTAGAAAACAAAAATTATATTGTAATCATAAAAGACGAATATATTTACAATAATTTATTGAAGGCAGAGCAGCTTTTAAAGGATTTACGGTAATTCAGTTCATGCAGCTTTTTCAGAGTTTACAGTAATTGGGAACTGCCTAGTGTAAGGCAGCCTCCTGTTATTATCCACCTGACTTCGGGTTTCTTAACTTTATATCTTAATTTTCCGTAAACTTCAACGCGGCCCGAACTGCAATGTGTACCCCCACAAAAGTTATATCAAAACGACCGGCTCGGCACCGTGATGTGTGCTATTACTGTTATTGGTGTTTTGAGTTGCCATGATGACGTAATTTGCAAACAAATATGTAATTTTCCCATTAAAAAAGTCTGGCAGAACTCGCTACTGACTGTCACAGTGAGGTCACATGACCTAGAGAGGATAGTACTCTGAATAAAACACTGATTAACATTTGGAGCCATTTAGATTTAATATGGCTGCTATCAGAAAATATAAAATTAAATATAACTCAGTCATTGTTTGAGATACTGAGCTGAAATTTGTTATGGTTGTAGCTAAAGGCTCCAGTATAGCTCTGCGTTTGTCCATACGCGTGTTCGTACACGCGTGCTGTACACGGACAGTTCACCCACACACCCCAGCGTACGTTCTTGCGTACATTCTCGTGTTTTCGCACCAAATTCTTGACGTCATTTGAGCAGCTGCAGCGCAGAGCGTTTACCTACGGGACAAATTGAGGTCGCTGATTGGTCATTTGCTGACACGCCTACTGAATTGATTGACGGGTCGGGGGGGTGCGAGAGCTGGCAGCTCCAGCCGCAGTGGTGTTCTGTGTTTATATGTTAATAAAAAGTTCTAAAAAATAAAAACAGGGAGCGCTGGTCCTGCAGCCCACACATCAGACCAGCACACCAGGAAATCTCAAGAACCTCCCGCAGCCACGCTGGACCTGAGTTTAATTCGCTCGTGACAAATTCGTTCATTTCTCATCATTTCAGTCATGGAGTCAACGGAGGAGGAAGCGATCACTGCCTTTTGGCAAAAAAAACAACAAAAGAAAAGGCCAGATCAGGGATGAAGAAGGGGAATTTAATACATTTGTGTCGCATACAAAACAGTCCGGCGCCGGGCAGTTTATTGTGCGACAACGCATTTGCGTACGTGGTCGTAAAATTTAAGCTTTGCCTGTACATGCCCTGCGGGGATATGCTTGTACCTCTGCGTAGTACGTGCGTACAGCTGCATATGGATGTATGCAGAGCCATACGGGAGCCTTAAGAGTGAACCATAACACATAGTACCGTATTTTTTGGTTTATAAGTCACTTTTTTGTGTGTGCATAATTTGCATGCACTGCGACTTAAACGCAGAAGCGACATATTTATGTATTATTTTTCCATATTTATAAACCAATTTTTGACTGAGATATGACCGTTTTCATTCATTCTGACTGAAAATATTGAACACTACCATTTTCAGCCACTAGATGGCAGTCAAGTAATATGGCATGCAGTTGTGTCATGCAATAGGTAAAAAGTGTATATTAATGACACAATCAGCTTGCCATAGAGGCCACCTTCGTCCAGCTTGCCTGGAGCAACCGTTAAATTAGTTTTATTTTGCTGCGCCGCCCCTGCGAAATGTCGCTAATTTGACCACTGAAGTGCATTTATTAGGTAAAAGTTCAACTGAGACACACCTTTGCTATAAAGTAGAGCAAACAAATACTGTAATGTTTTAGGTGCTTATCTTATTAAATTTCGAAAAAATGCGCAGCGAGTCGTCCCTCTGCACGTTCCCGCAGCCTCGTTTCGGCTTTTGAAATGCAGCTGATTTGACCGTCAAAGTGCATTTATTAAGGAAAAGTTAGACTGAGACACACCTTTACTATAATTTCAAGCAAACAAATAATAGTTTTTAGTTGTGAATCTTGTTAAATTCTTGTTAAAGTCCTCCTGTGCACGCTCCCGCGGCCGCCATTTGGCAGCCAATCACATTTTGGCACACCAGTCCACATTTCCGGGTTGTCAGCGGTGATGCATAATAGATGCTATTGACATACTGTATATGGCAAACCAACATATTTATGGATTTTTCCACTTTATCAGACATGTTTGAACTGATGCGGCTTATAGGGCGGTGCAACACGCACGGCAGAAAATACGGTAAATCAAAAAATTTAAACTTGGTGCTACGTGGCAAAGTTTCTCGAGGAACTTTCTAGTTTCTTTTAGGCTGCACAGCTTTTCTGGCATTTACTGTAAATCCCACATCTGGGCAGCGGTTCCTGTCCGCACAGAAGCCGACAACTGTCCACTACTAATGCTCACATAAACAAAACAAAAACAGTGCGAATATTTTTTTGTTATCAGAAAAAATGTCAATGCTCACAACAATCTAGTCCACACTGATTCACTTTCATCTTTACACAGGTTTCTGTGGGAAGCAATGTTTATGGCTTTCATTTTCACAAACAGATGTTTTAAATTAATTCAAATGACTGCAGGCAAAAGCGTACTTGAAAAGATTTACACACGAATGAAAGCCGGCTCCTTTGTTTTTCAATGTTTCCCATCAAGTCATTTCAAGTCAGTCCTATTTATAAACTGTAGCTCTTTATTATAAATTTCCCCTGAATTTAAGCCCGAGGCGTGTTTGTCTCAAACTCCACGTCTAACATTTTTCATATCTGAACCTCAAAACTAACAAATGTCGTCTTTTTCGTTTTAAGAGAGATAGTTCTTCAAGCTTTATTGTGTGTGTGCATTGATTGTAAAGTCGTCTCAGTTCTGAGCTCAAGCAAGACAAACCCATGACTGATATGGGTTTATTTTTTATCTTTTTAATGTAAGAATATGTTGTAGTATACAGATCATGACAGCACCACCACCGTGTTTTAGAGATGCATGAACTCTTTTCCGTTTTATCGTTTAAAAGATTATTTAAACTAATATTGGATCACTCCACAAAACTTTTTAAAGCAGTTTTAAGCCTTTTTGTCGCTTTGCCTTCTCAAATTTAGCTTTTTGTCCACCCCTTTTCCCATCCAGTCCATTTCTGACAGTGAACAATAAAAGATGGCAGAAGATGCTTCACACACGTCGTGAGAGCTTTTTACTCTAATTTCTCAAAAATATAACCTCAACCAAATAATTTGTCAGATCTTTGGGGCCTTTCTCTTTTCTGGTTTACTGATAGTTCTTTTTTTTTTTTTTTAAGCATTCCTTGCTCACCAAAATAAAAGCATTTAAACTTGCCGTTTTTGAATAATTATAATTATTTGTGGGAAGAAAGAAAAAAAGCACCTCTTTGGACGAGATGTGCTCCACCTGCGTAATATCTTTAAAATTAGAAACATCTAAAAATGATGCAGAAAAACTGGATCATCTGTTTGTCATATCCCTCCAGTTTTAGCTTCTCTGCACTGGCTCCCTGTCAAATCCAGATGTGAATTCAAAATCTTAACCTACGACTCCAACCGTCTGTTTTAGGAGGTATCTTTGTCAGAAGGAACTGACAAAGTCGTCCTTGAGGAGCTCTTCTTTTTAAAGAAATCACAAATTTGGCTGCTTAAAAAGTAAACTTTTAGTTTAGTTTCTAGGAACAGAAGAACATGTGGACAGGAACGTTTGGATTGAACCTCTAATTTTGGGTTCAACCTGGAACATATTCAGTCCAACCGCAGACTCACGGGTCAAAAGGGCCATTGTTGGCTACTGAGCAGCTTTAAAACCAAATCCTTGAAAGACGACAGCGTGGAAGTCTGGAAAAACCACAAAAACCAAACAAGCACTCTGCTGGGAATTAAATAGTTCATAGGAGTGTGCTGAAGTGGCTGTGTTTTTGCGAGTTTATGTATGTCTGTTAGCAAAATATCTCATGCACTGAATGGATTTTAATGAAACTTACAGACAGTAATTTTTCAATTTGCATCTACAACTGTTTTAATTTTGGAGTCAACTCAGTTCAATATGATTGCCAAATCCAGCTGTTCTTATAAAACACTTAAATGACAGCAGCTCAGCTAACGTTACAGGTAATGAGATAAAATTTGTTGTGGTAGTAGCTGACCATTGTCCTCAACATATATTTTAAGGGTAACACTTTGTGTGGTAGCTTTCCATAATACTGTATCTTGTCATTAAAATCTTATTTTGTCTGCTAGCAAAATATATATATATATATTTTTACCAGCACTTTGGTGTGGACTTGTTCCTGTTGAAAGTGCTTTATAAATAAAATGGTATGGTATGGTATTTTATTTGTTATTTAATTCATTCATTCATTAATTTAAAAGAAACAAAATTAACAAAACAAAGTCATCAAAAAACGAAAAAACGTTGAATGAATACTTTTCATTCAACATTTTTTCTTTTTTTGATAAAAATTATGTATGCCCCTTATTTTAAAAAGTATGTAAATTAACTTTAAACAAACAACAACTCAGGCTTGAACATCTACAAAAGTGAAAACAAAAATATTTGGCATCCTTCACTTGGCGCCAAACTTCCCTAACAATTTTAACTTAATCATCTTTTTAAACATATACTGTAAATTGTTTTTTAATTTTTATGGTGATATACAATAATTCCACATTCCCTGAATTACAACTCAGCTTATTCAGAAATGGAGGTTTTACGAACATTTCCATTCCCTTAAGGTTATAATGACTCTTTTTAAACAAATTTTAAATTAATATTTGGGGTAATATTTTTATGAGCTTTATTTATACATGACTTGTAATATATTCAACCAAATCATAAATTTGTAATAATTTCAACTGATGAAATAATATATTTGTTGGGTGACCACTTCCTACTAATGGTAAATGGTAAATAGAGCTTACCGTACTTATATAGCACTTTCCAGCAACCTGTGAGGGGCCCCAAAGCGCTTCACAGTACCAGCCATCCACCCATTCATACACACATTCATAATAATTCTTATAGCTCTTTTTAGTAAAATAAAAATAGGATTTGTAATTGCTTTGCATGCTTTTCCCAAAACTTCAATACAATAGCTTAAATATGGAACAATCATTACATTATACAATTTATACAAAGCTTTGTCATTCAAAAATTATTTTACTTTATTTTTACTATTTTTATTCTTAAGTAATTTACATGAGATTTCCATGTCAGCTTCTCATCAATAACAACACCCCAAATTCTTATTTCATTAAGAATGAATTTCAATACTGTCAATTTTAAATGGGATTTGGATCATTTTATTTATGTTACTAAATATCATGTAGTTTTTTTCTCTTCCAAATGTAATAACTTATTAAGATGGAACCAAGTTTGTATTTTTACAAATTCTGCCTGTTTCATCTCTAACGTCCGTTCAATATCTTCACCCAAAAAAAAAAAAAAAGTGGTCTCATCTGCAAGTAAAATACTTCAAAAGTCCCGACACATCAACCCGATCATTCACGAACAAAATAAACAACTTTGGTCCCAACACAGAGCCCTGAGGAACTCATCCATTAACACAAAATCCAGATCTTACATCGTTTACCTGTACAAACTGTCTCCTATTATTCAAATAGATATCCACTGTAGTGCTAATCCTCTAATGCCATATTTATTAGTTTTTTAAGGAGAACGGTGTGGTCAAATGTGTCGAAGGCCTTTCTTAAAATCAACAAAAACACTAACACAATACTGTTTTTGATCAACAGCACTTGTTCTCTCTTCTATTGGTTCCACGAGAGCCATGGATATCTCTTGAACTACCAAACAGATTGTAATAAATCTCTCAGAAAGTGATTGTTGGCTGTGCGTCTGTAACTGATAAACGTTTGGAGTGAACAATTCAAGGTGGCTGCCACATCTATTCAACATTAGCCAACACATCAACGACACCTCGGCAAATTTCACCGATATCGAGCTGAAATTTGGTGTGGCAGTAGCTGAGAATAATTGGTTAAAAATATATACCGGGTATATGAAATAGCGTAATGTGTATTGTATTAGTTAGAAAATTAGAAAGAGTTAGTCATTTTGTACTGTTGGTTGAAGATTATTATTGTTTAATCTGATTGTTGGAAAAAAGGGGCAGATATAATAAGATTTATTCTTCTTTCTGCTACCTTTCATTTTTTATATTTTGTACATTATCATTTATGGGATTGTCTTGTATTGTTTCTTTTGTAAAAAAAAAAAGAACAAATTTAATAAACATAAACATAAAATTTAAAAAAATGGAGCGACTGACTGAAAGAGTGGACAATGAGGACGAGTGAGAGGAGGAGACCAGCGTGGAGTGAATGGGACGTTTGTTTGTCCCTGTTGTCCTCCATGCTTGGTGCCTGGCGTCCAGGGGAACCTCGGCCGTTCTTGCATTTGCCTTTTCCCTGCCGTGAGTGTTTGACCGCTCGCTTCGGGCCTCGCCATGCAAGGACTTGGGAAGACGGAGAGGGGGGAGCAGGGCCGAGACATGGACCTGACATCGCTCAGATCCACCATGCCAGCCAGCGGCCCTCTGCAGGTCAGTGAACCCTAACAAGACAGGAAGACGGGTGTCTTTCTCTCTCTACCTATCCACAGACAGCTCCTGTCTTGGCCGTGCCACAGAGCCGCGGTATGTGCTGCTAATGTGAGAGGCGAGGATCAGAAGGTCGCTGTTTGCCCCTCCGGGTCTATTTCAAGACAAAGACGTGATTGCAGCGTCCATCAAATATCAATTAGAACCCGGGTGCCAGGACTAAAACAGACTTCTGATGGAACGGTGGCTTGGCGGAGCAGACACACGTTACCGTCACGGCCGGGTTCAAAACTCGATCAGCTCGCAGCATTTTCAGCTGTTCTTTCGTTTTTTTTTTTGTCTGTCTTGGTCGTGTTAGAAATAGTTTCAC
>JBBPBX010011308.1:39387-56210 GCA_038048925.1 Garcialebias charrua | reverse complement strand
TAGAAAGACTGGCTTTGGCATTGGTACCCACAATTACAGGTGTTTGGTCAGGACCTGGTGGATCGGGACAAATCAGGGCTAGAACAGACATGATTGTTGGGGCCCCAGCCACCTTCTTTGGGAACTCCATATCCACAACCACATAGCCTAGGTATGGGTAGCTAGAGTCACTTAGTCCCCATATGTCAAGCTTATTCACTGAATGGATGGGTGTATTTGACAGGTACTTTCTGTACCAGGACTCAAAAATTATGCTAACACGGGAACCACTGTCCAAAAGTGCATCACATAAATGCCCATTCACTTTCAATGGCTCAACTGAGAGTGGACCTATCAGGCCTTCAGGTATGCCTATAGGTTCAATCAAATTTACAGCACTTTTTCTCACTGTGCAGTCAGGATCAGTAAGGGGTGTGGCTGCAGCATTGGGCTGTGGGCTATTGGTCTTGGCTTTCTTGAGGGCATGGAGCAGTCTCTGAATAACTTTGCGTTGGTTTTCAGGTCTGTTGCATTTTCCTACCATATGACCATTTTCACCACAACGGTAGCAAAAGCGTTCTTCGCTCTCTGTTGGGGACCTAGCTGGTGGACTAACCACCCTTGCAACCTGTGGAGCTGCATGTTGGCGTTGTGGAGTTTTTGAGTTCACTTTTTGCTGTAAGTGCTTGACTTGTTTTTTTAGTGCTGTTACTTCAGGATTAAAGCTTGTTGCTGTATCAGTGTTAGCTGAATGTTGTTCAGTAACTTGCACTTTAGGGCGAGGTTGAGTGGTAAGGGCTGCAAACATCGCCTTGACTTCCTTTATTTCTGCTTGCAAATTTTGTATTTCTGACTGTTTGTTCTCTGCTTGGACTTTGGTGTGGATGGTATGGACTGACTGATTGAGCTTTACCTTAGAAGATTCATACTCCTCCTCTGTTCTGATTTCTTTTAACAGCTCCAGGAAGGTAGGGGGTTGAGTTCTCCTTTCTCTTAATCTGAGTTGCAACAACATTAGGTCAGCATTTATGGCCCCTTTAAGTAGCTGATCGACTCTAGCTGTGTCCATTTTGCTGGCTGGCAAGCCACCTCGTTGTACGACTTTAGTCAATGCACGCTCAAGCCTCCTGAGGAAGTCCGACAGCTTTTCACCAAGTTGTTGCTGTAAAAGCCTGAAAGAGAAATACAGGTCTTCACCAGACTCTGCTAATCCAAAAGCACTTTCAAGAGCCTCCAAGCACTTTAATGGAGTGGCATCAGGATCTGTTAGGCGTATTGCTTTAATTACTTCCAGAGCTGGTCCTTTTAAACTCTCCATTATCCTCCTCCTTTTGTCTTTATCAGAACCTTCAGTTTCCTCAACCATCAGGTAAGCTTGCTCTAGCCAATGGTCAAACTGTTCTTCTCCAGCTGGAGTGGGTACAGTACCTGAAAAGACACGCAGGCGTCGAAACCCTCCACTCTCTGCAGCAGGTTTGTTTACTTTGTCTATTAAATCAGCAACAGCACGAACAAGTGACTCTTCAGGAGATGGAGCAGGTTGTGGCTCAGTGAACAGAGCTTGTACATCATTCAGTGTTTTTCCCTCTGCCTGTAAGAGTGCGTTCAGTTTAACATCAAAGTCATCCTGAGGACTTGGCTTCCTAAAGGCAGTAATAATTGGCCAGGCTGCCAATCCTGTTGGTGCCATCACTTCCGGTGGAACATTTTCTATCGTCACTTTCTCTCGGCATTCACAAAGTACGAGCACCTCATTGTCTGTGTCATGACAAATCCGTCCTCTTACTCGTACTCGACCCAGACACTTGATAGTTTGCATTGTCTCTTCAATAACTGCTATTTCAGTGTTTTCAGGGACCACTGTCAAAAGGGTATGACTCTCATCAAGTCCTTCTCCACGACACCACTTCTTCAGCTTGTTAATTAGTGTGCTTGCCATGGTACAGGTGCGTAAATGTGAATGTAGAAATGTAAAGAGCAGCAATAGAGTAAAACTGAACAGGTTTAGAAAAGCTAAGCTAAATGTTCAGTCTCCCAGCAGTGCCTCCATTTATGTAGCCCACCTTTACCCTCTGTCTGTAGGTAAGGGCCTCCTAGATTCTTACATTTAGCTTTAGACTTTAACTACTCTTAATTGCTGAACTTTTAATACACACTGTGGTCATCTCACACACACTCTGTTTAAATAACCAAACCATAAGTAAAATATAAACTCAATTTACTGAACATGTTTTAAACATTGAACAACTTATACAATATGACACAAAAACGGTATCTGTAGGCAGATTACTCACTGTATAGCTTCAACTAAGTGAGGGGCCCACTCACCAACCACACACAGACACCTGCCGGCTTATCTAACCCTAAAACGTTAAAGTTGCAGGCCTGAGCGACGCTTGGGAGCGGTGAGGCCCAAAACGTAATGGCCGCTTCACTCGTTGAGCAAATAAATAAACCAAACAGTACCTGGTTTAGTAGTTCACTACAGACCCTGGTCCCAGTTCAGGCGAAGAAGAAATCCAAACCAAGATGGTGATGCAATCAGCTGTCTGCAGGTCCAGGTTTAACTTCAATGAGCAATGTAATCCAGAGGAACTCTTCTGGCAGTCCATAAACACTCCAGTTCTGACCAATCTTCACCTCCAGGCCGGAATGATGAAGATGCAGTCTCCCCAGCAAGCTGAACAAGCTACACTAGGTTTACTGTGCAGCATTCACTGAACTAGTGAATGCTAAATGTTTAATGTTAAACTGCCTCAAAGTGCAAAAACACAGAACTGTAGGACAAACTTCAGGCTGAAATTGTCCCTTGTAGTCCCAAAACCATCAAACAGGTCTCCACTGACAATCACTGTGTTAGCAACCAGGAAACTTATTTAATTAGTCCAAAATGAAGCACACCTGTCAACTCTGGTGTGCTTGGCTTTCATCAAGTTCAAAACCCTGACTGCTCACACTTCCTTTTGGCTTTTCACAATAAAGCAGAAATAAAATACAAGCAACAAAATGTTATGCTTTCTTGCTTTTAACTTACACTTGTGTATTTTAAACAGTGTTAAAGCATATTACAACATAAATAAATGAAATACAATTGTAGCTATATTTACAACATATTTAACTTAGGAGTTTTTAGACCTAAAATGATTGTCTGGGTTACACTAACACAGTACCCTACATAATTATCAAAAAACACATACGTTTGGAGCCATAATGAAGTGCAAAAAAGGTTAATAGCCTACTTTGATGCTGGTGACACCGTCCACCTCGGTCCATCCTCCGTATTCTCTATTCGTTTACGACATAAAACCGCCGTCCAGCTCGGTCCAGAGCGTTTACAGTAAGGTCTGTTAGCATGTTAGCTTGTTGCTTGTTGTTGAAGCTGGAGCATCTTTTTAGTTCCTTAATGTTTGTTTTCTAAAGGCTTGATTCCTTTTCAGGAGAGATTTATCACCTGATGGAGCGAAGGAAGATGTCAGCGGAGGAGCTGGACTCTGTTCCACTGGACCAAATGTGAGTTCTGACGTAACACGACCCGCTCACAACAACTCTGAACAATGTCGGTCATTTCAGCTTCACTGCCCCTGTCCCAAAGCAGAAAAGTGGGAATTGGAAATACCCTCTGTGTCTGTTGAGAGCACGATAACTTTAAAAACAAGTGAAGTACTGACTTGTTTTGGTGTGTGGCTGCATCCAGATGTAAGAAAGGTCACTATTGAAAATTGGGTTGCTACATTAAAATCCAAGATGACCACCGTGTTATACAGTAGTCCCTCGATTATCGCGGGGTTATGTTCCACACACCCTTTCACCGTAGCTGAATAACAACAAAGTAGGAACGCTATATTTATTTTACTATTTATGAATATTTTAAGGCTTTAGAAACCCTTCCCACACTCTTAACAATGTTCTAAACTCTTCAACCTACGTAGTTTGACTACATATGTATATGTACTGTACAGTACTGCAACATTTTACTCACCAGCCCAACAGACCAGCAGCTCAGTTCCGGTCCGGCACAGTTCCGGTTCTGCAGCGGCGCAGCCCACTTCCCCGTCCAGGTTGATGTGCACGTGTATAATTGAGCTTCAGGATTATTTGTGATTTTCCTGCCAGTTCTATGACATTAACAGATAGATCGTTATTTCTGACTTTGTCTTGCAAAAATGTTCCTCCGTTTTAGCAGAAAGCAGCAGCCAGAAGCACTGTTGGCTTCTGGGTTGTGTAGTTCTTTTGACTGGTGTCATAGTGTAGGCTTATTGAAAGAAAACTACAAAATGGTGCCGCCTGTCTGGTGTTTTTTTATTCATTTATCCCGTACTGTGCCAATCACGTGAGTAATATTAAAGTTGACAATCGTTGAAAAATTGTAGTTTCCTCAAGTGATTGGGGTGGCCAAAGATTAAAAGTGCAGTTCTGTAGTGCAGTCAGTAAGTTTTCTAAAAATATATTTTTAACATATTTCTTCACTCTGTCACTATCTCCTGACAGACTGATGTTAGACAAAGTAATCTCTGAAAAAAACTATATTCCCCTTGCTTCTCCAGGTGTTACTAAAAGCATTTCTAAAAAGCCACAGTGACCCGCCGTTAACCAGCCAATAAAAACAGAGCTTCTCACTTCTCACGCTCCTAACCCACGCCCCCGCCTGTCCCAGCCCAGCGGCCGCGCAGGTTCTCGTTCAAAGTATTGCAAAGCGATGCAAAACTGTTTTGTATGTGACACAAATGTATTAAATTCCCCTTCTTCATCCCTGATCTGGACTTTTCTTTTGTTTTTTTGCCAAAAGTCAAGTGATCGCTTCCTCCTCCACTGATTCGTGACAGAAACATTGAGGAAATGAATGAATTTGTCACGAGCAAATTCAAACTCATGTCCAACGTGGCTGCCGATGCTCTGCAGATTTCCTGGTGTTCTGGTGTGCTGGACCAGCGCTCCCTGTTTTCATTTTATTTTTTATAACGTTTTATTAACATATAAACACAGAACTTCGCAGCGGCTGACAGGACATGAAGTGGAGGCGGAGCTAAGGAAGCTGAATTTCACAGAGAGCAAGAGGGAGCAGAGCCATATATGGCTCTGAGGGGGAGGGACCAGAAACGTGTCTCTGTTCAAAATTTTCCCAAGTTCCTGCGTGTTCCAGAAATTACATATTGCAGATTAATCTATGGGGATGAAAGCCACCAATTGCCCCCCTTTTGGCTCCTGCACTGCACCTGGTGGTGGATAAAATTGCTCACTCCTCTTGCCAGGATCTGTCACTGCGCCTCCTCAGACCAGAGGGAAAAAAGTGTAACTCTTACTCACTGAACACGGTTGCACCAAAAACATTTAGGTTTACATTCCCTGTTCGAGTCCAGTTTTAAAAAACCACTGGTCTTCAAAACTCCAGACCTTCACTGTTCAGGTCCCTCAGTGACGGGGACACTGATCGTCTGTTTTGTCTTCATTAATCCAGTGAACTGAAGGGCTGACGGATCAGCAATTGTTTTTTCCACCATGCAGGATGGGAGACGGTGGCGATGCGTCGCTGGTGAGGCACGACGGTCGAGGCTCTGAAGGCTTCCTGGAGCACGTGTTCAAACACGCCGCTAAAGAGCTCTTTGGTCTGGACGTGCAAGAAATCACCTACAGAACCCTCAGGTCAGAGGTCGTCTTATGAATTATTTTATAACAGTGTCGGCATGAAGCTCCATCAGCTGGAGCAAATACAGCTCTGATTCACAGCATTCAAATACATATTTTAAAATTCATTTGGAACAATGAACATGTCTAAATTCACATATTGACTCATGTATTATTATTTATTAATCGTCAAATTTTAACATTCAGACGTGAATAAGGAGACAACAACGTGATGAAAGTCCTGAACTCTGGTCAGACTTGACAACATGTGATCAGCTGTCACATTTTTAGTTATTACAATGTTTCGGATCACGGCTGAAATCATTTCACTGAATTCATGCTGTCATCTGAAACACCAAACAGCTGATTCAGTGAAATGATTTGTAACTGCGTCTACATTCTGTGTAAAGTAACACGGAGGCTGACGAGCTGTCAATTATTCAGCTGAGCTCTTCGCCTCAGCCTGCAGCAGCCGATATATATTTCACCTGCTAGCATGCTAACTCTTGTAGCGTGTTTGTTTCAGGCTGTTACCCTGAAAAGAGACTTCTCTGCTGGATGCACCATGACTGTAAAACAAACTGTAGGCTTTGGTATCTTATTAAGAAGCATTTACCGTATTTTTCGGATTATAGGTCGCACCGGAATATAGGTTGCAGTGTCCAATTATTGCCAAAAAATTGGAAAAAATCCATAAATAAGTCGCACAGGATTATAGGTCGCACCTACGTCACCGCCGACGTAACGCGTCATCCACCGCTGACGCGCCGCGTGACCGCTGAGTCAACCCGGCAATATGGACCGAGTGTTTAGCTCTGCTGCTAATGTCTGCCAGAAGCTAAACACGAGACGATTCCGTCTCTAAAAACACGAATAAAAAATCGAATTTTATGTCAAATGTTTTATCGAGACCATAGTAACGTACATTAAAGGTTCAGTATGTAATTTCTGGAACACGCTGGAACTTAGGAAAATTTTGAACAGAGGCACGTTTCTGGTCCAGAAACTTACCCCTTGCTCTGCTGAAATTCAAATTCAAGCTCTTTTTTTATTGGCTGATTCAAATTCAAGCTCTGTTTTTATTGGCTGGTTAACGGCGGGTCACTGTGGCTTTTTAGAAATGCTTTTAGAGAAGCAAGGGGACAATAGTTTTTTTCAGAGATTACTTGTCTAAAATCAGTATGTCAGGAGGTAGTGACAGAGTGAAGAAATATGTTAAAAACATATTGTTAGAAAAGTTACATACAGCTCCTTTAAAGCTCCTATAATTACACTTTGTAAGCAGAAAAAATATACACAGAGTGGTTTTGAAGCTATTTATAACGTTGTAAACAGAAGTACACAGATAAAAAACGAATGCTAACACGAGACGAGTCCGCTTCTGACACGAATAAAAAAATCGAATTTTATGTCAAATGTTTTATAGAGACCATAGTAACGTACGTTAAAGCTCCTATAATTACACTCTGTAAGCAGAAAAAATATACACCGAGTGGTTTTGAAGCTATTTATAACGTAAACAGAAGTACACAGATAAAAAATGAATGCTAACACGAGACGAGTCCGCTTCTGACACGAATAAAAAAATCGAATTTTATGTCAAACGTTTTATTGAGACCATAGTAACGTACATTAAAGCCTTATAATTACACTCTGTAAGCAGAAAAAATATACACCGATTGGTTTCTAAGCTATTTATAACATACCGTAAACAGATATACATCCACAAGCTAACAAGCTATGCTAATAAAAGATCGTTTGAAATCTCAAACATCTAATAAAGCTACTCACTTGTAAACGTCCACACTGTGATTCCATTCTGTAAGTTTCAGAAAAATCCGCTGAGTGGTTCTTGACTTATCTTGCTGACAAACAGCAAACAAACAGAGCTAACAGAAGTTACATCCAGACCAGGAGGCTGACAGTCAGTCCGAGCAGAGGAGCTTTTTTTCGGACACATGAGCTGGAAACGGTCTTCTTCTTCTTCTTGGGTCAGTGTACTCCTCTGGAAGTGGTACTGCATTGCGCCCCTAGCGGCCGAAAGTGGTACTGTACCATTTTCTGCCAAACTGAAAAGGCTCATAACTGAGTCAAAAATTGGTCTAAAAATATGGAAAAAAAAACATAAATGGGTCGCACCGGATTATAGGTCGCAGGCCTTGAAAAAAACCATAAAAAGGTGCGACCTATAATCCGAAAAATACGGTAACCTGCAGCACATGGAAACATTTAGCTGTTTTTGACTGAGCATCTCAACTGTCCACAGTCTTTAAACTTGATGCTGAGCAGGGACAGGTTTGTGACGTAACGTCTGCGGGTCAACAGGAACCGGGACTTCCAGGAAGTGACGCTGGAGCGGGACGGGGAAGCTCTGCTGCAGTTTGCTGCCGTGTACGGTTTCCGAAACATCCAGACTCTGGTGCACCGAATGAGGAAGGGGCGTGTCCCTTACCAGCTGGTGGAGGTCCTGTCCTGTCCCGGAGGTAAAGCCGCTTCACGCCCCCGCTGGTGCTCGTTGAATGTGGTGGTGTCAGACCCTTTCCTCCCTGGTCTCTGCAGGGTGCCTGAGCGGCCGCGGTCAGGCGGAGAGCGAGGTGGAGGGTCGGGTGGATAAAGCTCTGGTCCAGCAGATGGAGGAGGTCTACAGCAGCCTGCCTGTCCGACTGCCGGAACTGAACCCCGCCCTGAAGACCCTGTATGAGGACTGGCTGCAAGGCCAGAGCTCAGCTGAGGCCAGCAAGCTGCTGCACACCGAGTTCAGGAGCCCGAGTCAGGTGCACACACAGCCCCCGCTCATGGAGTGGTGAGGGGTCCAGGTTCTGCTGCGACCCGCACAAGACTCACTCTGGACCAGAGAACAAGCTGTGGGCCACATCTGGACCAGAGAACAAGCTGTGGACCACATCTGGACCAGAGAACGAGCTGTGGACCACATCTGGACCAGAGAACGAGCTGTGGGCCACATCTGGACCAGAGAACAAGCTGTGGACCACATCTGGACCAGAGAACGAGCTGTGGGCCACATCTGGACCAGAGAACAAGCTGTGGACCACATCTGGACCAGAGAACGAGCTGTGGACCACATCTGGACCAGAGAACGAGCTGTGGACCACATCTGGACCAGAGAACGAGCTGTGGACCACATCTGGACCAGAGAACGAGCTGTGGACCACATCTGGACCAGAGAACGAGCTGTGGACCACATCTGGACCAGAGAACGAGCTGTGGACCACATCTGGACCAGAGAACGAGCTGTGGACCACGGGGAGCAGCTTCTTCTGTTTGTTCACTTTGTTTTAATAAAAGGAGTCGTGAAGTCCACATGAAGCTGTAACGTTGGAAGATCTTTGATCTAAACTGAATCTGTAGCAGGTTTCAACACAACCATAGACCTCGGACCAGATGTGCAAAAACACCTGTTGGCTTTTATTGTTGTAGTTGTGTTTCCTGTATGGAAGCTGCTTCCTGTCAAACAACGCTCACTATGCACCGGAGAATCAACTTAGTAGTATTATTATTATTTTAATTTTAGCTCGTGTGAATTTCATTTATATCGCTGTCTCTTCCAGGTTTTTTTTTTGTTTGTATTTTTGTTCATTTTACAACAAACTTGTGACGTGTAGAGGAAAAAAAAAAAACTATAGTATTCTGTCCAACAAATGTTTTGTGTCGTTTCAAGAAAGAATCAGGAGCTGCCTTTTAACGTCTGGAGGAGCAGCTGACCGTTTGGTCGAGTTTTGTTTTAATTCTTATCATTCGCTGCTTTTGCTCACAAACAACGATCTGACTAAAGTTAAATTAGAGTCTGACTGTTCATATAACTACAAACCAAATTCCAAAAAAGTTGGGACACTAAACAAATTGTGAATAAAAACTGAATGCAATGATGTGGAGGTGCCAACATCTAATATTTTATTCAGAATAGAACACAAATCACAGATCAAAAGTTTAAACTGAGAGAATGTATCATTTTAAGGGAAAAATATGTTGTTTCAAAATTTCATGGCGTCAACAAATCCCAAAAAAGTTGGGACAAGTCCATTTTTACCACTGTGTGGCATCCCCCCTTCTTCCAACACTCAACAGACGTCTGGGGACAGAGGAGACCAGTTTCTCAAGTTTAGAAATAGGAATGCTCTACATTCATGTCTAATACAGGCCTCTAACTGTTCAATCGTCTTGGGCCTTCTTTGTCGCACCTTCCTCTTTATGATGCACCAAATGTTCTCTATAGGTGAAAGATCTGGACTGCAGGCTGGACATTTCAGTACCGGATCCTTCTCCTACGTAGCCATGATGTTGTGATTGCTGCAGAATGTGGTCTGGCATTATCTTGTTGAAAAATGCAGGGTCTTCCCTGAAAGAGATGACGTCTAGATGGAGCATATGTTGTTCTAGAACCTGAACATAGTTCTCTGCATTAATGGTGCCTTTCCAGACATGCAAGCTGCCCATGCCACAAGCGCTCATGCAACCCCATACCATCAGTGATGCAGGCTTCTGAACGGAGCGTTGATAACAACTTGGGCTATCCTTGTCCTCTCTGGTCCGGATGACATGACGTCCCAGTGTTCCATAAAGAACTTCAAATCGTGACTCATCTGACCACAGAACAGTCTTCCATTTTGCCACACCATTTTAAATGACCCCTGGCCCAGCGACTGAGGAGTGGACCAACGCTCCACAAGTCACAACCAACAACCTGATCAAAACCAGGTCTCTTGTAAATGAGTCCTCGAGGCTCAATGGGATTGACCTGTCTAAATAAAGGTTGAATGAAAGATCAACTCTGTCAAGGAGATGTGTTGCACCGCTTGAGGCAAATGGTGGTCACACCAGATACTGACTGGTTTTCTGATCCTCCCAATACAGTAAAAGTAAACTGCACATTTTAGAGTGGCCTTTTATTGTGGTCAGCCTAATGGTGTGGTCACACCGAGCAGCGTTTTTACCTCCAAAGCTTCCAGCCTCCATGTAAAGTCAATGGTGGACGCACTCAGGCACCTCCTGGCGTCAGGTCGCGTGCGTGTTGAGCGTGCTGAGTAGCGTTTTTTCGTGCACGTGAACCGGCTTCCACCTCCAAACCGAGCATTCAACATGTTGAAGATTTCGCGGTTCAAACTTTCAAACGCCGCTCAACTCCACCTGATTGGTTGGTGTGTCAACCAATCAGGGAGAGTCGGGGGGCAGAAGAGAGGGGGCAGTGGGAGAGTCCCTATGTGACGCGGAAACGAGGGTGCGCGCGCACTATGTGACGTATTGTTTGTCGGAAAAAAAAAAGAAAAGACTCGCGAGCTCGTGGACTATGGAAGAGAAACTCATTGTAGCTGTGTGTTCGCGACAATTCCTTCACGACCAGTCAAGTCTGCTCGACAGAGACGGAAATAAAAGGCTCCTCGCCTGGCGGAGTGCACTCTGTATACCGGTAAGCTCCTCCCACACCCCGTCGCCACAGCAACGAAGCCGCCGCAACACTACAGTTTGGACAACACTGGGTAGCGCGTCCACTTCCGTGCGTGAGGAGCGTTTTCGGAGGTAAAAACGCTGCTCGGTGTGACCACACCATTAGGCTCACCTGTGCAATAATCATGCTGTCTAACCAGCATCTTGATCAGCCACACCTGTGAGGTGGATGAATGATCTCGATAAAGGAGAAGTGCTCACTATCACAGATCGACACAAATTTGTGAACAATGAGATAAAAAGTCTTGGATCTTTGACGTCAGCTCCTAAAAATGGAAGCAAATACAAAAATGTTGCTTCATGTTCTTGTTCAGTGTAGTTTGTGCTATAATTCCTTACAGCACCACTGCTGCCGTCTTGAGCTACCTCTGTCTCGTGGGACGTTTTCATGAGCAGATGTAAAATAAACTTGGAGTCATACAAATGGCAATATTTAAAGAACTAAAACCTGATATTTTACAGCTGTTAGGGCAAAAACTTTTTTTTATTTATTAATTGTTGGATGTAACTGGGACCCTGTGTACATAATCTTGTTTCATCACATGTACCACATGTGGTGCGAATGACAATAAAGATTCTCTGACTCTGTTTTTAACGTCACTGTTGATGTGTTAAGTTGTGATTAGGTCCTAGCTTGATGTCAGGCTCCCTTCACGTGTGGTTGATTTAGTTTTTGCTGGTGTTCATTGACTAAAAAAACATGTTTACATGATAAAGCTTTGGTCATTGGTCTGTAGTTTCCATGCCAGGCCACTAGCTGGCGCTGTGATTTTTGTATTAAACGACGTGCAACCAATTACTCCCGAAAATTTTGACTACAAGAACGTCTGGGCCGAAGGTAGGTTGGGTTACATAAAAATAAAAAAGAGGGAGCAGCACTTTGCTATTGCTGCTGTGTTCCATGTACTTGCGCAGGAAAATTATTGACTGCAGCCGTTTGTAACGCGCACGTGCACTTCCACACTAATGTCAGGTGTTTCAAAAAACATCCATCCCGGATTTAAAAAAGCTCAAGTGAGAGAAAACGGCAAAAATGTTTTAGTTTCACTTCAGAACAGGGCTTTAGAGTACGGTAATCAATCATTTTACCTTTAACAATATGAAATATTAACAGCTCTTTTTGCATTTAATGAAATATATTTCAAATGAGTCTTTTATCCCTGACATTCTTCAGGTTATAGGAATATTTATGAGCTTTACCTGAAACGCATACATGTAAAAAGTAGTTTTTTTGTGCTAATCAGTCTGACGGGGCATCGCTCCAGCTCCCAACTAAAGTGGTCACTTTTGAACTTAATGACTGAACCAATCAAACGCTCGCACTGAGACATACCTTCTCCTGCAAATAGGATCCAGGGACATGAACTCTCACCTTTGCTCTGACGTTTATGAGGGGGGTGAGTTTGTCATCAGGATTCAGTCTGATCCAGTGTCCTTTTTCTTGAAGCTCCTCCTTCGGCGCGACTCCACCACCGCAAGTCAAACTCTTCTTTGACGTAACACGGCTGCGAAGGAGAGAAGACAGCAAGGATTTAGGAGACTCCATCTGAGCGTCAGAGATTCTTGGTTTCATCTGAGGCAGGGGTGTCAAACTAATTTCCACTGAGGGCCGCATCAGCTTAGTGGTTGCCCTGAAAGGGCCAGATGTAGCTGTAAGATACAGTAGTATAAATGTAGTTAAATTTAACTAAATGTACAGTAATGTAAATTAAACAACTACCGGTACTCCTTATTGGTAAATAACTGTTTTTTTTACTTATTCAACTTACAAATATTACATATATATATTTGCACAGATGTAGAAATATATGTCTACTTCTTACACTGTTATAATATAAAACCCTTTTGACTTATTGATTATGTGACAATCAGACCTTTTAAGGTCTCACCTTAAAAGATGTAGAGGGCCACATCTGGCCCGCGGGCCATGAGTTTGACACATGTGATCTGGGGGATCATTTTAAAAACTTGCACGGTGCTTTTGTCTGCAGGAGGAGAGTCGGTGTTCTTTTTAGTAAGAACCACAAACCGTCTGGTTTTAAAAAACCCGACGGTTTGTGACGGTTTGATAAAGCAAATGAACCACTGGATGGATTTATCTGAACTCAACTTTAGGGATTTATCCATACATGTTATGTGTAACAAGAGAAACAAATGCTACTCTTAACGAACAACTCCCGGAAGCAGAGACAAAAATGAAACACCGTCAGTATTAGGGATGCATGATATTATCGGCATGGCATCGGCAGATATAAACGTTAAATTTCAATATCGGACATCGGCCGTTCTCTCACCTAGGGACAATTCAGAGTTGCCAATCAGCCTGACATGCATGTTTTTGATCTGTGGGAGAAAACCCACGCATGCACGGAGAGAACATGCAAACTCCACCCAGAAGGGTCCGGGGCCTGGATTTGAACCGGCAGCCTTCTCGCTGAGAGGCAACAGCTCTACCAACTGAGCCACCGTGCCGCCTGGAACTAAAGTTTACCGTAATATTTTATTTTCTCTTTTGGCTGCTCCCTTCATCAGGGGTCGCCACAGTGAACCAAGTCGCACAAAGATTTGGCGATTATTTTTACGCTGGATGTCCTTCCTGATGCAACCCCAGACCACCGAGCTACCACAGCCCTCTGTGTGGAGCAGAGAGCTGCCAACTAGGTTGTCTGGGGGAGCAGATGGTGGAGGTTGAGCCTTTCTCAATGGCCCAGAGTGGGGCAAATGAAGGTGGAGACAGGTGTGGATGTTTCCTCTATCCCGCCCACATTTTGATGTTGTCGGTACTGGGAGTTAAACCGGCAACCTTCCAGTCACAGGCCCACCTTCTCTAACCTCTGCGCCACCACTCCCGTAAAGTTTACTGTAATATAATAACAGGGTATATACAGAAATTCTTGAGTTAAATTTAATACCCTTTAATACCTTTTTAATACCATCACGAAACTGAGCTGTAACTGTAGCGGCAACTCTTTCAGTTCAGAGCAACCAATTGTAAAGTGATGGATTACTGCGATTTCCTTCCTAAATTTTGGTAGTAAATGTAGTTTTAAAACAATTACTGGATACATCAATTTGCTTCTTGCCTCAATAAAAGCACTGACCTACTTGTTATTTAAATCTAACCCAAGACAAAAAGTTATTTACGGTAATTGTTCCCACACACAACCTATCTCTAATGGCAAACAAAAAAACTGTAAACTTGAAAAGAGAACAGTTTAATTAAAATAATTTAACACTGAAAACATGCACAATTCAAAAAGAGGGAGAAAAATAATAACTACTGTACTGTATTTTTCAGCCTGTAAGTCACAGTTTTTGCATAATTTACATGCCCTGCGAATTATAGGCCGAAGTGACAATTTATGGATTTTTCCCTTCCCATATTTATAAACCATTTTTTTGACTGAGATATGACCGTTTCCATTCATTCTGAATGAAAACAAAACAAACAAACAAAAAAACAGCAGTACTTGATGGCAGCAGAGTAGTAATAGTTGTATGGCATGCTGTTGGCTGTTGTATCATGTAATAGGAAAACATGGCTATACTGTAATGACAAATTCAAAAAAGTTCAAGAAAAAAACAACTGGGGCCTCATGTACAAAGACTTGCGTGGACTTCTTACTGAAAAGTGACGTACGGTCAAATCCAGAAAACGGCGTACGCACAAAAAAATCCAGATGTATCAAACTGTGCGTACGCCGGAATCCACGCACATTGCTTTTGTACATCACAATCAACGTGGAATTGAGCGCACATGAGAGTGGCCGACTCCGCCTTTGACACGCCTCCATATAAATATGCAAATTCATTTAAATATGCCCTGCACCAGAGGAATGTCGTCTTGTCCCATCATGCATCACGTTTTTCAACTGCTAAAACAGCTAAAAATAACCAAAAAACAAGAATTGAAGCTGTGCAAGACTATTCAGTCTTTCTGTTTTTTATATCTTTTGCAGGTTATTTTTTTTTTTTTGAAAATTTATTCATTTCATTTAAAAACATGACAATTATACATACAATACAATAACAAAAAGTAAATTAAATAAAATGAAAGGTGGCAGAAGAAGAACTAGTCTTATGAAAACTGCCCCTTTTTACTCAATTCTAATGTAAATCAAATTATATATATAAAATTTTATTTCAAAAAGAAAATAACAATCTAGCTAAATTAAAAACATAAAAACTCAAACATCTTAATCAAATCAGACAACAACTTAAGTAGATATATGTATTAACGATTCCCATATTCTTCCAAGAAACTCGTCTTTATCAGTCTCTTAAATGTACACAGTGATCTGGCATTCTTAACAGTATCTTCCAAACCATTCCACAATCCTATTCCCTGAATTATTGTGGATCGTTCCTTCAAACTACTACTAAAATAAGGCTTCACAAACATCTCAATTCCTTTAAGAAAATATACACTCTCTCTTTTAACAAAATGTGTTTGAATATTGTCAGGCAACATGCCTTTATGTGCCTTATACATAAGCAACAAAATGTTATAATTAACCAAATCATAGAATAGTTATATTCTAATTGCGTCCATGTGGATGTAATAATTGTTAATCATGTGTGTTTGGTGTGAACAATAATGATTTTCACATCATGAACAGTTTCTCAGAATCACCTCTAGGTGTCGCCAATGGAACCAAAACCACAGAAACGTGCGTACGCCAGCCTTGGAGTTGGCGTGGGGCTGCACACATTTCCACGTTCCGTTCTGTTTTGATACATACAGAGTTTTGCGTGGAAAATGGCGTACGCAAGGTTTTTGTGCGTACGCACCGTTGATACATGAGGCCCCTGTAATTTTGTTTTTGTTTATATCTCTTGTGATTTTGTTTTTGTTTACATCTCTTGTATGTTTGTTTTTGTTTGCATCTCCTGTGTTTTAGTTTTAGTTTACATCTCCTGTTTTCATTTTTGTTTACATGCTGTTTTGTTTTTTGTTTACATCTCCTTTGTTTTTGTTTACATATCCAGTGTTTTTGTTTGTGTTTACATCTTCTGGAATATAGTTTTTTGTTTACATCTCCTTTGCTTTTGTTTTTGTTTACATCTCCTATGCTTTTGTTTACATCATCTGTTTTTGTGTTTTTGTTTACATCTCCTGTGTTTTAGTTTTTGTTTACATCTCCTGTATTTTTGTTTTTGTTTACAGCTCCTGTGTTTTTGTTTACATCTGCTGTATGTTTGTTTTTGTTGACATCTTCTGTTTTTTTTTTTTCATTTACATTACCTGTATTTTTGTTATCGTTTACATCTCTGTGTTTTTATTTACATCTTCTGTAATTTAGTTTTTGTTTACATCTCCTGTATGTTTGTTTTTGTTTATATCTCCTGAATATCCTATTAAAAATATTGACAAAGAAGACCCTCTGACATCTCACACTGGGGTTGTGACCCCAACTTCAGGATCTATTAAAAAATATTCAAACTTTATGTTTTTAGTTTTTACTCTAAATTCACGTGCACATAACTGACCACATCAAACGGCTTGTCAAAAGTAGAATCAGCTGAAACAACTGAACCTGAACCATCTTACATTTTCTGATCACTTGTTAAAAAGGCACTTTAAATGTTCTTTTATGGAAATCAGTTGCTTGGAATGGGATAGTTTTGATCAGTGATTGTTTTGATCAGTGATTGTTTTGATCAGGGATTGTTTTGATCAGTGATTGTTTTGATCAGTTATTGTTTTGATCAGTGATTGTTTTGATCAGGGATTGTTTTGATCAGTGATTGTTTTGATC